>JAXQQM020066340.1:0-69175 GCA_034641835.2 Pinus albicaulis | reverse complement strand
CAAAACAAAGGAAAGCCAAAAATCCAAACTCATTCCCCAGTGGAGTCGCCAATTTGTTGGCCGGATAAATCAATCATGCGGACAAGATCGATCTCCCTAGTATCAGAATATAGTCTAGCAACAAACCGACATTTAAATCTATCTTTCTCTAGATATATAATGATTTAGAAGTAAATGCTACAAAGGTGTTAAGATCCTACCTCGATCCAATGCTTGCTTGTAGTAGTCGTCCTTCAGTCACCCGAAAGAGTTATCTTTGAAGACTTGCATTCACAAACAATAAAACATCAAATAGCACCTGCATAGCATATATTCATAAATCATATCCATTATGGTGATCAAGGAATCCATAAATAAACAATCAGATGACTGCTTATTGAGAAAAACAAAATTATTTGTATTAACTTTGAAATAGTAGAAGAACCTTACAACATTTTCAGCCTTGATGTTGAACAGGTCCTCCCGGGGTCCGAAACAGGAATTTCCTCTACTCTGACAGGTCTTTCACTCTTCTAACTGAGATACATATAGGTATGTAATCTTTCCTCATAAAATCTTAGCTAAAGGAGTCTAAGTTCCAATAGCACTTTACCTCAAATAACACTAAAGCTTGAACTCCCCTTGAGGCTGCCCAAGGCCTCTTTTTATAGTGCAAAAGAGGAGGTTACAGTTCCAATTATGAAGGGATAAAGTCCTCCTTCAAAGGGATAAGTTCCTCACATCAAGGAGTTAGCTCCTTAAGGCAAGGGATATATGAACTTGAAAAGAGCGGTTCTGCCACCACAAGATTCCTTCCAGAGGCTTCTAGAAATTACTGAAAGTGAGATTTTTGAGTTTACTTGCGCCTTTTTAATATTTTACAGGGGTCCACACCCTTAACACAGAGAAAGTATGGTCAGGTTCGCAGGAGACATGACCATTATGTGCGGGACCGCAGGTAAGACAAAGAGAAAGTGCGATACCAGAATTTTAGAGACTTTTGAGAGATTTCTCTTATTTTTTAAGGCTTGACATGAGGCACTGATGTTTTAGATTTGCAAAGGAGGAAAGTATGAGTGATAATGAGCTCATACAGATAGCAGAATGTCAAAGTGACAATTTTCAGTGCAACACACCCCTAAACATACACACTCTATCTCCATCTCTCCCTTGTCACCCCCTCTCTTTCTCGACTTCTCACTCTCTATGTCTTTCTTATTCCCTCCCTCTCTCCCCCTCCAACTCCATCTCTCTCTCCTCCTCTCTCTCATCCTTCCTCTATATCCCTTTCTCTCCTACTTCACTCTCTCTTCCCCCATCATTCTCCTCCTCCTCTCTCTCTCTCTCTCTCTCTCTCTCCAAATATGTTACTATATCCCTCCCTCTCTCCTTCTCTCCCCCTTCTCTCCATTTCTCCTTATTTATCTCTTTATATCACCCCTAAACATACACAATCTCTCTCCATCTCTCCCTTGTCACCTACTCTCTTTCTCCACTTCTCACTCTTTATGTCTTTGTTCTTCCCTTCCTCTCTTACCGTCCAACTCCATCTCTCTATCCCTCCCTCTTTCCTCCTCTCTCTCTAGTCCTCTCTCTCGTCCTTCCTCTCTCTCCCTTTCTCTCCTACCTCCCTCTCTGTTCCCCCATCTCTCTCTCTCTCTTCGCCCTCCAATCCTTTCACTATCTCCCTTCCTCTCTCCTTCTCTCTCTCCCCCTCCATCTTTGGGTCTCCCTCTCCTTCTCTTACCCTTCTCTACCTCTCTCACTCCTCTCCCTCTCCCTCTCTCTCTCCATTCCTCCTCTCCCTTCTCCTTAAGTTTATCTTCATCTTTCCCTTCTCACTTCCCCCTATCTCTCAACCTCTATCACTATATGTCTTTGTTCTTCCCTCCCATATATATCTAGAGTTAATATATATCATGATATATTAATATATATTACAATATAACAAATTTAATATTGTATTAATCGAAAGTTAATGTAGATTAGTGTAGAAATTTATTAATACTGATGTATTATCGGATCCTCTTGATCTCACAATATTTATCTTCTTGCAAAATACAGAATCCTTCCACTGTTAAACTTGCGGAAATTTAAAACTCAATTGCAAACACATGTGAATAAATTCAATCACACATAACACAGTTGTTTAATGGGAAAGCTTAAAGCTAAAAAACCCAACTATCATATATTATGTATATAAATGGAATCATGTAATAATCTCATACAAGGCTTAGTACATCGAGCTCTCAGTGCAATCAACAATCATTACACACTGTCATGTAGAAATTTGCATCTCCATGCACCAATTTCTTTCCTCCTGACAACCTGCATCCACTGCATAATCCCTGCTGAAGAAGACCCCTGAATGAATTTGAATTGGCCTTGCCTTGACTACGCAATCCTCATTGGAAACTCCAATGTGTGTCAGATGCATTGAATGCATCACTATAGTCACAACAGATAGTCCATCTCACCCTTTCACCTATCTCTCCACTGGGTCTCCACTGGAACTAACATGCACTATAGTTAACTGATGTTTCTGTTGAGTTGTTAGTGAATTATTAGTTGTGAATTAATTAACTAATTAATTCACTTAACTCTCACTAGTGTATCTTTCAGTTAGACTAGATACAACTAGCTCAACTGAGTTTAACTCATTTAACTGAGTTAAACTAAATAACAAGTCCATAAACTACTCTTCCAACTCTGTCATAACTTTGCCAATTCAGTTCTAACTGAGTCCTCCATGCATGAGCCACCAATAAACCCTAGGAATTGCGTAATTCCTTCAGCCCGCTGATTTGCCAAATCTGTTCACTGAAATAAAGTGCTCCAAGAGAATAAGTTGATGTTTATTGTCAGATTATTATTAAAAGCTAATAATAATCGACATGCATCTATTTTTAGATCGAAGATCTATAAATAGACTTCGCCCAATATTCTAAAAATAGAATTTCATCTATTTTCCACATTTGACCAACCATCTACAAATAGCATCCTGCAACTTATAGAATATGCTCACCATGTCTAAAAATAGACATACACCTAAAAATAGCCTGCCAGCCCCACTTAGTGAAGGCGCTTACTTTTCACTAAGCTCATCATCTTGTTGAATCTCAACAATTAGAACTTCTGGAATCTTGTGAGCTCGAAGTTTCGGTTGAACACTTCACCCATCTTCAAGAGCAGGAAGCTAAGGGTAAGATAGGAAGAGTGCAGACGTAGAAATAATAAATAAGAGAAATTCTAGTCATTAAAATTCAACAAAGTAGGTAAAATTCAAAACTAGTTGTTAGGGAGAAATTAAAAGAATTGAAAATAAAAATAAAAATAAATAAATAAATTATTATTAAACTAATTCAATGAATTAAAAATTATAATAAATTTGAATTAACTGTTAAAAATGGAAATATTATGTTAAATTTCATTTTAATATAAATTATTTTGTTAATATTAATACCAAATTTATTTAGGATAAAGATTCAAAATATATGATTCAACTTAATTATAGAAAATTAGGTAAGATAAGATTAAAAGAAGGGGGGTGGAGGGGCAAAGGAAGAGAGGATTATAATATTTTTAATTGAATTGGGCTTATATTAAATTTAAATACTAATTAAAATTAATATGAAAAGGGGAGAAAAATTCAAAAAATGGACTAAATAGATGAATTAAATAATAAAATACTAAGTGAAGAATGGGTATGGTAAATTTAAATTAAAAATGAAAGGGGGAAACCAAAGATAGAGAAAATCGCATTTTAATTTTTAATTCATTAAAAGAGGAATTTTTGAAAATAGTAAAATGCAAATAATATGGGGGGGGGGGGTAATAATTATCAAAAATGAAGAAAGGAGGGGAAGAGGAAAGGATGAAAAGGCAAAGATAGGTATGAATATTATATTTAATAATAATACTAATAATCTTTTAATATTAATTTAATAATGTTTTTTTTGCATGGTATTAATAATATTTTGGCCCATAGGCTTCACCTAAATAAAATATCTTTTTTGAGATTTGTTGAGTGTTCCTAAATATAAAGAGGATTATGGAGTGAATATAAAAAGATGTTTTATTTATTTACCATACCTCTTGTTTATTTATATTTATATTTATTTACCATACCTGTTTTATAAATATGGTATTTGGCCCATGGTATTTGGCCTATCATATTTATGTCATGGTATTAATAATCATTTTCCCTGTGGTATTTGGCCCATACGCTTCACCTAAATAAAAACTATTTTTTGAGTTTTCTTAAATATAAAGAGGTTTGGAATTGGATAAGATGAAAGTTCAAACTTAAAGGTTAGATAAGAGGGGAAATCATGGGATCATGAAGACTCTCAAAGGGATTCAAGGAAAGAACCAGAGAAAGAGCAGATGAGTCTGAGTGCCATTACTCTTTCACAATCCTTGTTCAAGATGGAAGTGAAGGTCAACATAAAGTTGTACCAAGTGAGATCAATGCCTTAAAATTCAATCATTGGTTGTATCAATTAGAGGTGTATTTTAGCATTCACCACATAGAAGGGGAGCAAAAAATATAATTTACTAGGTTGAAGGTAGAGGGTCATGCCCTAACCTAGTCGGAAATCCATACAAAGACAATTACGCTAGAGGGTGATCCCCCAATAACTATTTGGAATTACTTCAAAACCATCATAAAGTTCCATTTCCACCCTACCGATTATGTGGAGGACCAATGGATCTGATGGTACTACTTCAAGGAGAGGTTAGGGAAAGGTGTACAAGAACACACCATTGAATTTAGGAATATGGACATCATGTTGGGTATATCTCCCAAGGGCCTATATGTACACCTCTAGTATCTATGGGGTATACATAATCATCTACGAATGCAGGTGATGTTGTTAAATCCAATAAAAATGGACGAGGCTTGTGTACATGACTAGTACTTGGATAGCATAGGCTAAAAGAAAGGGAAATCAAATGGTTCAAAGTAGAAAGTGCATTAAGGAAGAGAATAAGAATATGGAAGGGGGGAATGATAACAAGATAGTAGCCACTACACATCATTGTAAGGATCCTAGCCTAGCATTTCAACCACTACGACATTAATGGTCACACTTAGGAGTAGTTCTTGAATTGCATCCAGAGTTGAACTTGAAGAACTATAAAAAGGGTGGGAATAAAAAGAATATTCTAGCCATATAATTGAGAAGTTGGGTGGAAATTACCTCTGATGAGGATGAGAAGATTTTCTACACATAAATGAAAAATGAGTTGAATTTGAGTAGCCTTCATCAATAGGAAGAGAAGGAGATGACCAAACTCTTACATATTAAGATACAGGTCAAGAAGACCAAGATAGATACCTTGTTCGACTCAAATTCACAGGTTAATCAATAATATCATAGCAACATATTTGGTCAACGAACTTGGATTGGAGGTTCATGATCATCCTATCCCATATCCATTAGGATGGGTAAATAAGAATGCATAAGTCAAGATAACAAAATCGTGTAGAATAAAATTTGTTATTAGTGTTAATTATATTGATAAAGCAGAATTGGATGTAGTACCACTTGATATGTGTGGTGTCACATTTGTGAGTCCCTACATGTATTTATGAGATGCAAGCTTCATGGAGAGAACCAACCAATACTACGCCATCATGGGCAAGAAATTATTCATCATTAATGTGCACAAAGGAAAGCCCAATGTTTGATTAGTAAGTGCCAATCAAGCTAATAAATTGACTAGTTTCCCCGAGAGGCACTCTACAACCCAGTATAGGGCACATGTGTAGATGTAATGTAAGAAAGTTTGTAAACATTTGTAACATGTGCAGATCCAATGTAAGAAAGTTTGTAAACGTTTGTAATGCCTATTCAATTGTAATCAATATATTTGTAAACACTCAAAAAATAGGTATGGTAAATAAATAAAAATGTAAATAAACCCAAGGCATGGTAAATAAATAAAACCTATTTTTATACTTACTTCATAAGTATGGTAAATGAATAAAAATATAAATAAACTAGAGGTATGGTAAATAAATAAAAACCTCTTTTTATATTTACTTCATAAACTTATTTTCTATAATTTCCATAAGGAAGTTCATATTGTGGTTGATGTCGATGACTTAAGCTTCCAATCTTGTGAATCTCCTTTTTTCCATATCAAGAATTTTTTGAATAAACTCGCTGTCCATGGTTAGGGCTCAATGACTTCAAATTAAACTACTTCCTAGATCCCCTACAACTTCCGATGAGATTCCATAAATATACTTGCTTTAATACCAATATGTTTCGTAAACTACTGTGGATATTCCACTCGATATCTTGTCACAATATATATGATAAAATAAACTGAAATCTATACTATGAAACTTAAAATTATTTAGATTCCATATTTATTAATTATTGATTTTATTCTTTGAATGAAATGGATGAAATGTGAAAAATAGAGAACAACAAATGCAATCACACATCATCCAAAAAGAACATACAGATTTGCTCTGAGAAAACCTTATGGGAGGAAACCCAACTAAGAGGTGAAGCTACTCTGCTTTCTTTCCTAGTATGGAAATAGTACAAGTATAAAGGAGAAGGCATGCTATATGGAGTTCCAAAAGACTTATTAGGCTACTAGGAAACACTAACCTCTTTATTATTCTCTCTAACTTTCACTTCTAGTTGCCCTTCTCTACTACGAAAAAAAATAAAATAGTATAGAATGAAACCCCTTCTCCTCTGAGTGGCCTCATTTTAACATATCCTAATAGAAAATGAGGGGTCAAGTTTGACTCCAAATTTCAACTAGATTTAAAAATTTGGCCCTTCTAGAGATTTCTTCATAGTCCACATGTGGCTAAGCCATTTTGCATGAGGAATGGGGGATGATGTGGCATCCTCTTCAACCATGGTGGTCAAACCAAAAGGTCAACTTGTCAGAGGCGTGACATTTGCTTATGAACTCCAATTGACATATTTTTTTCATTTTTGGAAATATCTCTAAGTTTAGAATAACACCCTTTGTTTTCACACAAGTAAGAGTTTTTAGACCCAAAAAAATTCGTTTAATGGCCTATAAGGTTTATAACCCCAATTATTTGAATTAGGACCTATTAGTATAATTGACCCTACAAGTTGATTTCTCCAAATTTTCAATTCTAAAAGCATTGGCATAGATGATAAAAGAATATAATAATCCAATCTATATTATACCACCCCATTTTGGAGAGGTTTTTGGTCCCTAAATATTTTACTGAATGAGGTGAGGAAATTTTTCCTCTACCTTATCCCTCGAGCACCACTTTGGTTTGCTAAGAATTTTTCCTTTCAATGCAATCTTCCAAAGGTCATTTAGTTCTAGACCTCTTTTACAAAACTATGTCCTTTCCAACTCTACCTAAGCCTCTGGTACTAAGTCTTCCTATGTGGAAGGAAATACCTTCCCTTCCTCTTGTTCCAACATGGAAGGCTTATAGAGTTTGATATTTTCCACATTCACCACAAAATAAATGCACATGTATGCAGGGTAGAATGAGTCCATAAGCATTATCTCCCACATTTTCTAATATATCTAAAGGACCATACCACGAATGTTTGATATTATTACCAAGACCTTGTAGTCTTTCCTTATTAAACTATATCCATAATTTGTCTCTCACACTAAATGCCTTCTTTGTTTTGTGTTGATAATGCCTAACCTTATATTTTTCTTATGATTTATTCAATATATATATATATATATATATAATACTTGCAAATTGATTTTCTTATTCCTTTGAGTAATTTTTTTATGCTCTTATTGTATCCCTTGTGAGATATGTAGAAATTTAATACAAAATACATGTATGTCTTGGATTCTCCTGATATAACAATAATATGCTACTGTTAAATACAAAATCGCTTCTACAAATCTTTGCGGAATTTGAAACACAATCTCCAATCACAATATCATGAAGAAAGATCAATCACACATAACACAGATTATTTACTGGGGAAAGCTTATAGCTAAAAAATCCACTATCTTCTATTATGTATTATATCATGGATCATGAAACAATTACATACAAATCTCTAATCCAAGAGCTCTCAGTACATGAGCTAACTGTCGCACACTGTCATACAAAATTTGGCAAGTTCTTTAGCCAATTTACTATCTCCAGACAGCCTACCTCCACTGAGAAATCCCGACTGATAGAAATCCTTGAATGAATGAAATCCTGTCTACCTTGACTGCGCAATCCTCATGGGTACATCCAATATGTGTATGGTTTCATGTGTGCAACCAGATAATGTCACAACTGATAGTTTACTTCCCTTTCACCTAGAACTCAATTGGGTCTCCACTAGATCTGACATGCATGCAGTTAATAATAGTAAATCTTCAGTTGCATGTGAGACCACTGATTATGAATTAATTAATAATTAATTCACTTGATCTCTCACTAGTGTATCTTCAGTTACAACTAGCACAACTGAGTTAAACTACTTTACAAATTTCATAACTGCACTTCCAACTCTGTTATAACTTCGAATCACTCAGTTACAACTAAGTCCACTTGCATGTCCCACCAACCAACCTATTAACTCGAAATTCCTTTAACTAACTGATTTGCCACTTCAGTTAACTATTTCCAAGTGCTCATTGACAATAGTTATTTTTTATTGTCCAACTAATATTAAGGGATAATAATAGTCGAAATGCATCTATAAATATACATGCAATCTATAAATAGAACTTTCACATACATCTATAAATAGACGTGCATCTATAAATAAACATCCACCTAAAAAATAACCCGAGGCTCCATCCTATTGTAGGTGCTTAATTTTCACTAGGATATTCTTGTTGAATCTCAACACTCCCTCTTGACAACAAGAAAGGGATTATCCTTCACCCGAATCCTGTCTCTATGGTATTCGAATTTGCTCCTGGTGAGCACTTCGTCAGAATATCTGCATCTTGATCTTCCGTAGGAATGTACTGAAGCAACATGATTATCCTCTACACACAATCTCTAAGATGATGATATCGGATATCTATATGCTTAGATCGATCATGAAACACAGGATTAATCGAGAGTTTAATGCAAATCTGATTATCACAATGAATCACTGTCGGATCTAAATGAGAACCAAACAAACCAACCAAGATCTTTCTCATACAGATAGCCTCACATGCAGCTTGAATCGCTACCATGTATTCCGCTTCCGTTGAATTGAGTGCCACGGATCTCTGCTTCCTGTTTTACCAAGAAACAGCTGTAGATCCAATGCTAAAGATCCCCCCTGATGTGATCTTTCTGTCCGATGAGCTGCTTGCCCAATCTGCATCCGTGAAGCCATGCAACTTCACCTCATCTGTCTGTCTGTACCATAAACCATACTCTGATGTGCCCCTCAGGTATCTCAGCACATGCTTGCCCGCCTTCCAAAAGGGCTTGGTAGGATTAACCATAGCTTGACTCGGCTCGTTAACCACATAGCAAATGTCCGGTGTCATGTTCACTAGATACATTAGTGAACCCACAAACTGTCGATAGACAATAGCATCCACTACCTCTCCAGAAGTAGCATCCTCTTTCCTCCATTTTCTTGGAAGAGGAGTATCCATGGGTTTGCAACCCTCCAAGTGAAACTTACCCAGTATCTCCCTTTCATACTTGCCTTGAGACACAAATAGTTCACCATCTCGCTTCCATATTTCCAATCCAAGGAAATAATGAAGGAGGCCCATATCCTTCATCTTGAACTTCTTTGCAAGATCCTCCTTGCATGAGTGTATCAATTGCTCATCACCAGTCAATATTAAATCATCAACATAAAGAAAAATGTTTAAAAGCTTACCCTCCACCACAATTTGGTATAGGTTTGCATCTGCTTCACTTTTGGTGAAGCCCAGTCCGGTGAAATAGTTGTCTATCTAAGTGTACCAAGCACAGGGTGCTTGCTTCAGCCCATACAATGCTCTTTTAAGTTGGCACACATGTGACTCGCAGTTGAAGATCTCAAAACCTTCTGGCTGCTCTATGTACACCTCTTCCTCAATGATCCCATTGAGAAACACAGTTTTCACATCCATCTTATGAATGTACCAGCCCATCCGCACTGAGAGAGCAAGGATGGTCCTTATGGAAGAATACCTTGTGACAGGTGCAAAGGTCTCTTCATAATCTATCCCCTCGATCTGTGAGAAGCCCCGGGCCACAAATATGGCCTTATATTTCTCAACACTCCCATTAGCAACTTGCTTTCCCTTGTAGATCCATCTCGAACCTACCACTGATTTATCAACCTGCCTTGGAGCAATTTCCCAAGCACTATTTTTGACAATGGAGTCATACTTCTCCACCATTGCATAAACCCATGTGGGCTTCTGCACTGCTTCCTGAAAGGAAGATGGTTTAGTCACAATACATTTTCTCATGAGAGCCATGTATCCAATAAATCGCCCAGGAGTCTGTCTTTGTCTGCGCTGTGAAGTAGTGACTCCTACATTCTGTGCAGCATCAAGTCTCAGCCTATCAGCTTCTGTGGTACGCCTTCTGCCAATTCTAATGGTTGGATCTACGTGAGTGGACTCCTCTACTCCATGAACCTCCTCCTGTGGCTGATTCACATCTAGAGACCCATCTTTGGGAACCAATAGTTCCTCATCTGCATGTAAGTCTAGCTCCCTCTCAAGCGACAACCACATGGCTTTCCCCTCATCGAATTTCATATCCCGTCGCACCACATTTATTTGACTGTTTGGAAAATACACATGATAATTATGGGGTGTTTCTGTGTACCCCACAAAAATCCCAACTTCATCAATCGGCTCCAGCTTCTTCCTGGCTTCCTTGGTCACATGCACATAAAAAGATGAGCCAAAAATCTTAAAGTGTGAAACATCTAGTTTCTTACCAGTGAAGGCTTCTTCAGCTATACTCATGCCAAGTACTCTATGAGGACAACGGTTTTGCACATAAACCGCAGTGTTGCATGCTTCCGGCCACAAATGCATTGGTAGGCCCTGATCATGCAAGATTTCTCATGCTACACCCATGATCATTTTGTTCTTCCTCTCTGCGACCCCATTTTTCTATGGGTTATGAGGTGCTATGAGTTCTCTTCAAATTCCTTCTTTTCTGCAAAATTTCTTGAATTCGTTAGAGATGTATTCTCCACCATTATCGATCCTAACAGCCTTCACTTGCTTCCCCGACTCTTTCTCCACTAATTCCTTAAACTCACAGAACTTTGAGAATGTTTGATCTTTATTTTGCATAAAGAAGATCCAACATTTACGAGAAAAGTCATCAACAAAAATAACATAGTACTTATGTTTTGTTTTTGAAGAAACCGAGAACGGTCCACACACGTCTGTGTGAACTCTCTCAAGGATCCCCAGAGCATGGTTCTCCTTCTCATGAAAGGTGGAATTCACATACTTCCCCATGGTGCAACCCTTGCACTGATCTAACTGAGCAAATGTTCCCATTGGAAGTCCAGTAGATATTTGCTGCATGACTTTCAAGGCTCCATGATGAAGATGGCCCAATCGCTTGTGCCATAATTCACACTCATCTCGGCTCACCACTTTTTCTGCCTTTCCCATCATGGCAACGCAGCCATCTACTTATAGCTTGTAGAGATTCTTAACTCGAATCCCTATCCTCTTGGCTTGACCCATTGTTTTATGTTGTAGTAAAGCTTTTCCATCACTGAAAACAACGTCATAGCCTCTGTCCTCCAACATTGCGACTGAGACAAAAAAATTCTTCAGACCTGGAACATGCATAACATCTTTCAATTGAAATGGTTTGCCAGACTCCCTCTGAAAGGTAATGGTACCAATCCCAGTAGCACTATATCGTCCATCGTCACCCATCTCTATATGCATATGGAGATCTTTCTCCTCCAAGTCACTGAAAAGTTCCTTATCTCCCGTCATGTGAAAGGAAGTGTCACTATCCAAATAACACACTGATCCCTATGCACTTGACACCATGCATGCGATCAAAGATAATTCAAGCTCAAATTGTGAGGCAAGGGCCTCACCAGATGCAACTACAAAAACCTTCTTGTTCTTCTTCTTTTGAAGACAGTTAGTAGCAAGATGCCCATGTTCGTGACAATGAAAACACTTCACCTTGGACATATCCAACTTCTTGCATTTAGAATCAGATTTAGAATGGAATTTATTCCCCTTCCCCTTCTTTGCCTTGGAAGCCAAAGCACAATCCTCTTCATCATCATGCTTTGATGAAGAGCAATCTCTGGTGTTTCGCCTGAACTCCTCCTGCACCAGATCCGACCACAGTCGTTCCCAATCCGGTAATTTGTCCCGTCCGTTGACAGATTCTTCATAACTATGCCAACTCTTAGGAAGTCCCAAGAGAGACAAGCTCACCAAATCATCATCAACATCAGTTATTCTCACACTCCCTAGTTCATCCCAACATTGGACAAACTTTGTGAGTTACTTTGGAATGGAGTCGCCCTTTTCCATCTTGATCTTTCTGAGTTTATCTTTGAGCGCCAATTTCCTATGGTCGCTGCTGCTTTGGAATAGATCCATAAAATTATTCCACATAGCATATGGTGTGACTTTCCCATGGAGGCTTGAGAAAATGTGGTCTCGTACTCCCTCCAACAAAATGCTCCTCGCCTTTGCCAATTTCTTTTGTGATGCATCAAGATTAGTAGCATCTGCAACATCTGGCTTAGGAACATATTTTTCAATGAATTCCTTCAAGCCATTGTCTTCGAGTACTGCCTCCATCTTGTCCTTCCAAGAAATGTAGTTCGAGTTTCCCTCGAGTGCATACTCTAACCTCAAGCCATTGAAAGCCATTTCGATCTTGAATCAGCTATAGCGCCAAGAAAGTCTTTCTGCAAATTAGAATTCTTTCTACCAACAGACTCAGCTCCTGCTTCAAAATTGCAATTTCCTATGCTCTGATATCATGTAGAAATTTAACACAAAATACATGTATGTCCTAGATTCTCCTGATCTAACAATAATATGCTATTGTTAAATACAAAATTGCTTCTACAAATATTTGTAGAATTTGAAACACAATCTCCAATCACAATATCACGAAGAAAGATCAATCACACATAACACAGATAATTACCGGGGAAATCTTATAGCTAAAAACCCCACTATCTTCTATTACGTATCATATCATGGATCATGAAACAATTACTGATCTGAAATGACTGTATTATTTTTGCTATGCTAAGTGTCTTTGAATTTTAAAAACATGTGCATAATCAGTTCATTAGTTTGGATAAGGATTGAGGAGTTTGTCCATGAATTGTAGATGATTTTTAGTGAATTAGAAGCATGAAATACGAATAAATAACACTGAACAATAGTGTAAAACATAGAAATAAGTCACCACATGAAATTTACACAACATGCATGATGAAGCAGTTCACCCCTCTTGGGATATGCTGGTCCAAATCCCAATGGCTTGTCCATCTTTCATTATGCTCAAAATTTTGCTATTACATGTAGTTACAGTGCTCTAATGGTTGTTTTCTTTACACCAATGGCTCCAAAATGCTCTAATTAGTAAAAAATGACTCTTCATTCACTCATAATGGTAAAAAATTGGGCCTCCTACACTTTTGCCCAGTTTCACCTAGGAAAGCTCCACTAAAAATGGAGAACTCCACTTAACTAGAGTTAAAAATGGCATAGGCCGCCAAAAATGGCGTGCCCGCTAACTGTTTGCTGAATTGACTGCGTATTAAATGCCACGGTTTGGGCGGTGGCCACATACGCACCCCCAAACCCACTAGTTGCAAATGGTTAGAGAAACTCCATATTAACTACGGTTTTTACGTTTAAAATGTGGGTTGAGTTGTCATCGGTTAGCGGAGACCGCAGAGTTAGTTGAATTTTATTGTTGCAATGTGACCATACAACATGGGGACTGCTAGCGGGTTGGGACCACTGGCGGTTCCCAACCCCCAACCATCATTGCAATAAAACTCAAATATAACCTGCAACCATATACAGTTAAGAAACATCGTGTAGCTTGGGTGGTAAGGTCTGTGCGTGCCCGGCAGGAGGTCTGGGGGTGAATTCCTACGGACCCTCAAAAAAAATTTATAATGCCATTTCAGGGCCACGTGGCAGCTTCAAGGTTGGCCACTTGGTAGCCTCTGATTGGCTCTTCCAAACCATACCACGAATAAAAAGCTGACACTTGTCAAGCCACGATTGGCCCAGTGGAAAGGAATATTTCGAGGAATATTCCTTTTTGCTGACTATACATCCACCCACTTTTCTGACTGTGCATCCCTGTCAAACCTGGTCAAATTGTTGCAATTTACCTATTTGGCATTTCAATGAGAATGTGATATCTTCCTCATATGACATCAGTTTTTCGAATCGTTCACGGTGCCGAAATCAGGAAGACGAGATCAATGCAACCATCCTAGTTTCAACCCAATCCTATAATTTTGAATTTTGAGAAAAATTTATGAAATCCTGATCATTCCTCTCCATTGGGAAGCTTTTTGACCCCAAAAGACTTGATTTCTTGTTCAGTAGATGAGGGTATAGCTTGTTGAGTCCCGAATTTGTCTCTCTTCCATACACTTTTCCATATCTCTTTCACTCACCTAAACCTCCAAAATTGTCAAATATCATGTGCAAAAGGGTATCTAACATGGTTTTTAATTATGTTTGTGTGTTTTCTATTTGATTTAGATTTTGTTCATACAGCTGCGGAAACTTGTCACTTTCCGCAGCCGCTGCAACTTTCCGCAGCTATTTTGTGGAAATCAATGTTACAGGTGTCAACGAAGGAAACGAGCCACATGGGCATGCTAGGAATGACAAGGACATGGTTCGTGTCCTATTGGTTCAATGAAATTCGTCAAGGAAAGCCGCGGTCAAAGCCATCCACGTGGAAGTCAACTGTGGAGTTCTATGTCGGTTGGACTCTGTTTCGTGGCATAGAAACATCCATACAGCCGTTTCCCAAGCTTGTGGAAGTTAATTGACATCTGTGCAAAGTTCTGGAGTTGAATTTAAGCGCCCACCTTCCATAGATCCGTTTCCCAACATGGCCATACTCCTAAATCTGTGGCCTTAGTGGTCTACGTGCTGGCTGCTATCAAAAACTTCAGGAAACAGTTACATTTTATTTTCTTTATAAAGAGCGTTTGCATACGCACGTAGAGTTAGTGAATGTGAGTTGATAGTTGTTAGCTGTTCAGTTGATGTGCGTACTCTGTTATGTGGTGATTACGCTGCCTTGAGCCGTAATACCACCAGCCTGTAATGACTTTCTTTTTAATGTGAAAAACTCTGTTTCATAACTTAATTCGTGTTTGAAGATCATACCAGAGCTGCGTAGAGGGCCCCTGCTCAGCCGAGGTTCTGTGTATTAATGTATATATTTTTCATTTCATTTCTTTAAGCAGTCACTGTATCATAACTCATTACATGTTCATATTTCATAGTTGTTTTATTTCTGTTCATACATTTCTGTAATTTCCATTGCATTCCTGTCTTTTATGTTTTTATGATTGTTAAATCACTGATCAGTTTTCTTGTGCAGGTTTTAGGTAGACAGCCCGTGGCATTTTCATAGTATTTTTGCTAATGATATGAAACTGATATTATTCTGCTGCTAGTTTTCTTTCACAGTCTTTGTTTAACTTCAGTTTTGTCTTGTGCACTTCAGCTTTGTTTATCTGATTCAGTAGTTAAAATTAGACATATTAAGCTACTCATAGTGTCTTCAGCTACCTCCGAAAGCCACAGCTGGACTGATGGTGAGGGGCTGTATGATGAGATGTGTAGTTTAGTATTAGTTTCCTTTCTGCAAAATTAGATATATTAAGCTGCTCATAGCGTCTTCAGTTTCCTCCGAAAGCCACAGCTGGACTGATGGTGAGGGGCTGTATGATGAAGTGTGTAGTTTAGTATTAGTTTCTTTTCCGCAAACTTAGATATATTGAATCATGTATGACATCTTCAATTGCCTCCGAAAGCCACAGCTGGACTGATCGCGAGGGATTGAATCATGTGTGTATGGTTTAGTATTAGTTTACTTTCTGCAAATTAAATATCAGTTACACAAGTTGTTTATGATTACTTCCGCAAGTCATAGCTGGTCTAATGATGAAGGGTCAGAAAATGAATTGATGTAACCTGATTTAGATTTCTTTCATTGCAATTTTGAATTTCCATAAGCGTAGTTTCTTTTGTGTTCAGTTGGCAGCAAGAATAGTTTAGTTTTCATATTCACTAGTTTCTTGCTTTGATTCATTAGATTAACAGCACTTTCCATTTCAGCAGTTTACTTTCTTTTGTCATTTGTAATTTCAATTTGCTTTTAAAGTTTCGAGATTGGTAAATCATTATAGGGGATATCACTTCCTTGAACAATTATAACCAAACTTGTTTTTCACTTTAGAATTTCCATGTCACCTTAGAAAGACCATAAACGACAAAAAGTTAAGAAAGAGGTTATCTTGCACATATAGTGCGCCGCACTTCATCAGCTTACGATTCCCGGATTGACAATTAAATGAAGCAATTTAGGACACACTAAATTGACCAAACATTTTGGCGCCGTTGCCGGGGAAGTGTAACTAGGTAGCCAATTTCTTAAAAAAAAAACACATAAAATCATAAAAGAAGGGAAAACTTGATAACTTCTTGAAGTATGCTCTCCTCTTGCACCTAGTGTGATCTGGAGGATCAGAAAAGAGAGTTATTGGTTTAGTAATTTCTTAAGTATGCTCTTTTCTTGCACCTAGTGTGATCTGGAAGATCAGAAAGAGAATTATTAGCCCAACTTTTATTAAAAAATATAAAAAAATGACATGCATAGAGCAAGAGATTCTAGGGGAAGGTTTATAGCTAAAGCCAAGAGTTAGATTTTCACAACTCCATCTTCTTCAAGGCATAGACCAGATTCACCATCATCTACCCCTAGCCTTAAGATTTTTGGAAGCCAAAGAACAACTGAATTAGAGGATTCTCCTACACCACCTACTAAAGCCTACTTAGAAAACAAAGAAACTTTCTCTCATCCTTCCTTGATAGAAGAACTAGAGGACTATAAGGACTCTAAAGAAGCTATCATGGCAGAGGAAGTAATAAATAGAGGTGGAGGTAGAGGAGGAGGAGATAATAAAGATAACAATGGTGAAGGAAATAATGGTAGAAATAGGGACGATTTTCTTGGATTCCCTATAGTTGATGAGGAAACTCATGCAACAATGAAAAATATTTCACCATCTGTTCTCCCTAACTTTTATGGATTACGAAGTGAAGATCCTGAAACATTTCTGTTTGAGTTTGAAGTAGTGTGTCGAACTTATGACTATATGGAAGATTCTCAAAAACTCAAACTGTTTCCTTCAACTTTGAAGGGATCTGCTTTGAAATGGTTCATGGGACTAGCCACTCAATCTATCAGGACTTGGAATGATATGAAACAAACATTTTTGGATAGATAATTGGACTATTGTATGCCCACCAATCATAAGGATGAGGTATTCAAAATGATGCAAAAAGAAGATGAAAATTTGGAAGACTTAATTGAAAGATTTCAATACAACTTGAAAAGAGCAAAGATGAGCAACTTAGATAATGAAACCTTCAAAGCCCTCCTATTAAAAGCCATTAGAGATGAATGGATAGACATTTTAAACATGATGGGTAAAGGAGACATTTCTCAACTCCCATTTCATGATATAACAGAACTATGTATCCAATTCTCAAGGGGAAGATCTAAAACTGGAAAAGGGCCTAGGGATTCTTCTCTTATTAGGGCTAACAAATCTGCAACTGGATCAGTAAGTAGGGCAGAGATTGGTAATATGCTCGATGAGTTTAAAACTGATATCTTAGGGGGTCTTAGTGAACAACTAGACACCCTTAAAATCCAAAACAAGCAGAAAGCAGAAACAGATGCTTTAGCCATCTTTTGTCCGAAATGTAGAAAGAAACATGCTTTAAGGGAATGTCCCTTGGATGCAAAAGTTGTAGAAACATGTATGATTTGCTCAGAAAATCATGAAATCAAGGATTGTCCTTCAATCCGTGGACTCAAAGTTGTTTTTCAAGAAGATCCAAATTCAATAGAATCTCTCTGTTTTGTCGCAAGGAGACCTTGGCAGGGACAACAATCTCAAGGGTTTAATAACCCTATGAATCTTCAAACCCCACCAAATTGGACTCCTTGGCAACAACGTTGGCCCCAACATCAAAACTCATATCAGCCATGGGTACAAGGAATGCAAAATCCTTATGGGAGATTTGCTCAATTTTATCAATATCCTCCATCTTTTCAAAACCAACAAGCTCCACAATTTCCAAGCCAAAATCCACAACAACTTTCATTGCCATTTCCACAACATCAACCTTCTCAACAAAATACAAATCCTCAACTCATGCTCCCATACCAACACAAGACAAATCAACTTCCAGCTCAGCCACTGCCAAATCCTAACAATAAGAATCCTCAAACTACTTATATGGTAGAAGGACAACAATTTCCTACCTATATGATTGTTCCTCTCAACGATGTACAACTCAGATCTGGTAGAGTTTTAGAAAAACCTTCTATAGACATTCAAGAGCAAGATACCTCCGAGGAGGACTCTCTTCAAGTCGATAAGGGTTCTGAGGAAGAATCTCTTCAAAATTCAAAAATTCAAAAAGAAAAAGAAAAGCTAGCATCCACAACTCCTATAGTTGAGCAACATGTATCTTCATCTACACCTCCTTTTCCGGAAAGACTACAAATCGATAAGGGGGTGGAAAAACAAATTTTGTTGCCTAACTATGACTTTCTAGATGAATTGAAGAATGTTTGTATCAAGATTCCATTGCTACAAGCCATTCGAGAAATTCCTATTCTAGCAAAAACCATAAAGGAGTCGAGTTTCAAAAGACCAGGAAGAAAGCTAAAGGACACAAGAAGAATCCACCTGGTAGGAAAGATTGCAGACATTATGATGGGAAAAATTGCCATGCAGAAGTATGTAGATCCTGGAAGTCCAATTGTCAAGACACATATAAATGGGATAGCAATTCCAAACACATTGATTGACTTAGGGGCTGCTATCAACATTATGAGTAGACAGACTATGGAACAGTTAAAACTTCCTAACCTTCTTTTTACACCTACTTTATTGCAACTTGCACATCGATCGGTTATTAAACCAGATGGTGTATTAGAAGATATTTCAGTCTCCTTAGATTCTTGGGAATATCCAGTAGACTTTATGATTTTGACTCCCAAAAGTAATCTAGGAGGACATCCAATTATCTTAGGAAGACCTAGGCTGGCCACAGCTGATGCTTTTATTAGTTGTAGATCTGGAGACATGTACATTTCTAATGGTAATTCGACAAAGAAATTCAATTTGTATCCTCCCGCAAGAGCAATTACAGAAATAGGAGACAATGAATGGGTCGATGATGAGAACACTATACAACCTGTCTTTACCATTTCTGAGATTAGTGAGGATAGTCAAATTCTGAATACATTAGAAAATTTTGAGATAACTTCAGAATATGACCCCACACAATTTCAGTTGGAATCTGACATAGAATATTTATCATCAAGACAAATGTCTCTTTACTCTATGGAAGAATTTGGTAATTCTGTTTTTGAGATTTTTCCATAAAAGACATTAAATATCAACAAACATCTGGAGAAGTCACAACAAGAAGAACTAACCAGAATCTTGCAAAAACATTCTACTGCATTTGCATGGGAGTATACTGACATGAAGGGTATTGATCCTAAGACTTGCATCCATCATATCTATATTGAGGAAAACAGTAGACTAATCAGACAACCTCAAAGAAGGATGAATCCAAATCTTAGGGAGATAGTGAAAGAAGAGCTCCAAAAACTTCTCAATGTAAACTTCATTTATCCAATTTCCGATAGCCGATGGGTTTCTCCTTTGGTTATAGTACCTAAAAAGAATGGTAAATGGAGAGTATGCATTGATTACAGGGAGTTGAACAAAGCAACTTTGAAGGATCACTTTCCTTTGCCTTTTATTGATCAGGTATTAGATACATTAGTAGGTAAAAAGTACTTTTCATTTTTGGATGGTTTTAGTGGCTATAATCAAATTCAGGTAGCACCTGAAGATCAAGATAAGACCACATTTACTTGTCCATGGGGAACTTTTGCCTACCGAGTGCTTCCTTTCGGGTTATGTAATGCACCCGCAACATTCCAAAGAGCAGTACTAGGAATTTTTTCTGATCTAATCCATGATTGTGTAGAGGTTTATATGGATGATTTTACAGTTTATGGTAATTCATTTGAAGAGGCATTAGAAAATTTGGAAAAAGTTCTCATAAGATGTAAAGAAACAAACCTTTCATTAAGCCATGAAAATGCTTTATGATGTTTACTGACGGGATTGTTTTAGGACATCATATTTCAGGAGATGGGATTAAGGTTGATAGATCAAAAGTTGAAGTCATCTCCAAGTTGCCTATTCCAAATTGTCAAAGAGATGTTAGAAGTTTTCTAGGATTTACCGGTTACTATAGAAGATTTATAGAAAACTTCACTAAAATAGCATCTCCACTCTTCAAGTTGCTTACAAAAGACTGTGAATTTAAATGGGATCCTGATTGTCAATCAGCTTTTGAAACTTGGAAAACAAGAATATCTGAAGCACCTATCTTGAGAGGACCAAATTGGAAACTTCCTTTCCATATTTCTACAGATGCTTCAGATACAGCTCTTGGAGCCGTGTTGGGTCAAAAAGATTTAATTCCTTATGCCATTTATTACACCAGTAAAAATTTGACTCCCACAGAGTTGAACTATACTGTGACTGAAAAAGAGTTCTTAGCTGTTGTTCATGCAATTAATAAATTTAGACATTACATAACAGGCTATGAAACTTTTATTCATACTGACCATTCTGCAATTAGATATTTAATGAACAAACCCGTTACTAATGGCAGAGTGACAAGATGGCTTTTACTTTTGCAAGAATTCAATATTACTGTGTTGGATAGACCAGGAAAACAGAATACAGTAGCTGATTTCTTGTCTAGGATTCAGAATACTAAAGAAGATTCTCCTGTAGAAGATAAGTTTCCCGATGAATATTTGTTTGCAGTAACTATTAAGACCCCTTGGTATGCAGATATTGCTAACTATTTGGTTACAGGGAAACTACCTTCACATTTATTTCCAAGTGAAAAACGAAAATTATTCAGGAGAGTTCAAAATATTCATGGATTTCTAACGAATTGTTTAAAACAGGGCCAGATCTTGTGATCAGAAGATGTGTCAGGGAAGATGAAATGCCCGATATTCTTAAGGCATGTCATGATGAACCATGCGGCGGACACTTTGCGGACAAAAGGACGGCCTATAAAATCCTTTCCTTGGGATATTATTGGCCTTCTCTCTTCAAAGATGCAAAACAATATTTCAAAAGGTGTGATAGCCGCCAAAGAGTAGGGAAACCTACCCTTTCAAATGAAATGCCATTGCAAACACAGGTACTCATTGAACCCTTTGAAAAATGGGCTTTAGATTTCATTGGACCGATTAATCCACCATCGAAGCAAAAGAAGTATATATTGGTTTGCACTGATTATGTTACTAGATGGGTAGAAGCTAAAGCATTAGTATCTGCTACTGAAAATTCAGTTGTTCATTTTCTTTATGAGGATATTTTTACTCGCTTTGGTGTTCCAAGAGAAATTGTAACAGATCAAGGGAGCCAATTCACATCAAACTTGGTGGAGAAGTTGATGGAAGAATACAAAATCAAGCACAAAAAATCTACTCCTTACCATCCACAAGCAAATGGTCAAGTGGAGTCCACAAACAAAGTTCTTGAAAGTATCATCACCAAAACTGTTCATCTACATAGAAGAGATTGGGCAGATAGGCTTCCAGAAGCCTTGTGGGCCTACAGAACTACATGGAGGGATACAACAGGACATTCTCCCTATGAACTTGTTTATGGGAAAGAAGTCTTGTTCCCCATTGAGTTCCAAGTCAAGACCTTCAAGATAGCAGTTCAGTTGGGAATGGACTTATCATAAGCTCAAAAGCATAGAATGGAGCAGTTGAATGAGCTAGATGAGATCAGACAAGAAGCAATTCTAAGAACCGATCTAGTTCAATATCAAAGAACTAAGTGGCATGACAAATATATCAAAGAGAAGAAGTTTCAAGAAGGAGATTGGGCATGGTTATTTGACTCCAAGTTTAAAGACTTTCAAGGGAAATTTCAGACTCATTGGCTTGGGCCATATGAGATTGACAAGGTCTTTAACAATGGAGCTGTAAGAATCAAGACCATTGATGAGTTTCAAACTCCTCCTTTAGTGAATGGCCATAGATTGAAAGTTTATCATAAGCCACTCTCTAAAGAGGATTTTGTCAAGTTGTTTCAAGAAAGTTCTGCAATCAGGCTGGTACAGAAGAATCCTTCTTCTCTACCAAGCTAGTTTTTGTTTTTCAAGTTAAAAAAAAAAAAAAAAAAAAGAAGAAAAAAAAAAAGAAAAAAAAAAGAGAAGAAAAAAAATAAAATGGTATAAGCCTGAAAACCAATCATCGATTGGCAGTCTTATACAGAAAATATGGGGTGAAAATCAGGGACACCTGACACTCTATATTTTCCAAAAAAAAAAATTCTGTCTTTTATTTCATTTTATCTCACCACCCACTCCATTTCATTTCACTTCATTTCATTTCATTTCATTTCATTTCACTTCATTCCACTTCATCTCATCCATTCCATCAATAAAAATCTTTTTATGACCATTTCCATCTGGTCATTTGTCATTTGTTCATTTCTATTTCAACCAAGTAATAGCTGTGTCAGTTTCCGCAGCTGACATCTGTTTCCGCAGCTGACTCCAGTTTCCGCAGCCAGGAGCAGATTCCGCAGCTACTACTACTCTGTTTTCAAAAAGAATGTACAGTTAGTTGTTGTTTTCATAAATCATGAAATAAAATGCAGGAGAGGATCAATGGGACATTCAAGACACTAATGAATATCAATCAGTTGAAGACCAAGGGCAAAAGCAAGGATTCCAAAGGTATGAATAAAGTTTATTTCAAATAGTATAAAAGACACATTTTTATGTAATTCTAAACTATGAGCTCTACCCATAATGCGCAATGATTATATTGACAGTCCGTAACCTTCCACGATCTCTATGTTATCCTCTTGCATTTATTCACAAACGGCTTCATTATTGAAATTCCGACTCTTACTCATGTTCAAATAGCCCACCGAAGATAATGATACGTATTTGAGTTGACAAAGGACTCTTACAAGCCGCATAACTCCATAATCATTGATTGAAACGTATTCATATTTATGACACAGCCACCAAAAATTCAAAATGCGGCCGAATGCATTACACTTTGTTAACTTCTTTGTCGTTTCTCTGTCGTGTTACAAAACCTCACTCTACTCATTCTCATTCCCTGTTTCACTCCATTCCGTTCCTTTTACTCACTCTCATTCTCGTATATTCACCCACAGTCTTATTCCATTCTGTGTATGGTGCTCATTTCCGTTTTGTGATAACATCCCCACAGCATTGTGCTCGACTCCGTGTATTCCATCGTTCCACTTCCGCTTAAAGCCCTCACAGAGGCAAGCTGTGAAGCACAGAGAAGTAAAATGGGAAAATTATTAAGGGCAGAGCCGGAAGGACCGAAGTCATAGAGGGATTTCCACAAGCAAAAGAGATGTTGAGAAAAGCTAAATGGCTGCGTTTTATTCAGAAATTCCGGGGTTACCACAGAGAAGTTACCAAAGCGTTTGCAAGATCATTTGATGGCTCGGAAGCAGAAGTGGGAGACCTCAAGTTTTTGGTTAATGAAGCATCAATAGCAACAGCCACAGAACTTCTTCAGGAAGGAGAACGGTGGTTCAAAAACAAAAGTATCAGTGATGAGGCATGGAGAACAATCCTCCGAAATCAAGGTATGGATATCACTGCTTTCAAAAGAGGAATCCCAGTGCATGCAATAAAAGATGAATGGGCCACTTTATTACTCATTGTTCAGAAATTTATCACATGTGAAGGCCGCTTTGGCTCTATGTACATGTATCATACTAAGATATTGATGAATTTCCTTGAAACCCAAACTCTCAATCTTCCTTATTTCCTATTCAATAGCTTGAAGAAAATGGCTGTGACTGTGAAAAAACACCTAGGAGATGTAGAGCCTCATTTATATCATCATGGGCTTATAAAATTTTTGATTGAAAAGGAGCTAAAAGAAAGAAAAGATACATGGGAACAATTCTTAGTAAGAAACTTCTTTGAAGAACCTCAGGAAATTCCTGAAGGTAATCCAATTAGAAGGAGTAGAAGAAAGAAAATGGATGTTGAAACCCAAGTTGCTCCTACACAGGAAGTTCCCGCAGCTAGCACAGCAAAAAGAAGTAGAAGGAAAATAACAGTAGATGAAATCCAAGATACTTCTACTATTACTATGAAGAAAAATGATAGAGAAGAGAGATTGGTAAAAAGGAAGAAGAAGGAAATCAAAATTAAGAAGCCAATAATATCAAAAGGGAAAGAAATTGTTGAGGCTGTCCATAAAACTTCTTCTTCTGAAGAAGAAGATCACCAAATTCTATCTGAGAGATTAATTTTTCTTCAAAAACAGTCATCTCTATCTAAAAAGGCAAAAACAAGAAAACAAGAACAAAAGGGTAATGTACCACAGCAAGTGAGGAGAAGCAGCAGGCTTAAGGGAAAACTGAGAAAAACACAAATTAAAGGTCCTCATTTCATTGATTTGGGTGAAGAGACATCTGAACAGTCTCCAACTGACCATAGTCCATTTCAGTCAGTTAGTGAACCTGACTCCTTTCACTCCCAATCAGACAATGAGCGTACTCCATATTATTCTCAGCAAAATATTGATGAAAGTTCTCCTCAGCCAAATTTTGAACATAATTCTCCCTTGCAGCATTTTGAGGACAGTCCAATGAAAAAGACACCGGAAGTAGACCCCAAACAGCAGGAGGTCTATGACCATATAGAATCCCTGGAGAAGGCAGCCACAGGTCCAAGCACCTCTTCTATTCAGCCTCCTACATTGCAGGATAACTTGGTTCAGTCATTAAAACATGAGATTTTTGAGCTTGAGCTTTTGAATCGGCATATCAAAAATGAAAATGAAACACTCAAAGAGCAAGGCAAACTGGACAAGATTATCCATGACAATACTATGTTACATTTGGGTATTTGGCAAAAGAAAGATAAGAAGCTAAAAAGGAAATGCCAAAAATTGAGCAGAGCACTTGTGAATATCAAATTCAGGTGCCTCATGAAGAAACCCAGAATGATGGCAGTACCAAAGAAGAAGAGAAGGGGGTTAGATGTGTTGGCTGAAGTATCAAGGCACATGAATTGAATAAAGAGTGTCAAAATTTTGGTTGCATGAGGACATGCAACACCTTCACAGTGGTTGTATGTTGAGTCCCGAATTTGTCTCTCTTCCATACACTTTTCCATATCTCTTTCACTCACCTAAAACCTCCAAAATTGTCAAATATCATGTGCAAAAGGGTATCTAACATGGTTTTTAATTATGTTTGTGTGTTTTCTATTTGATTTAGATTTTTTTCATACAGCTGCGGAAACTTGTCACTTTCCGCAGCCGCTGCAACTTTCCGCAGCTATTTTGTGAAAATCAATGTTACAGGTGTCAACGAAGGAAACGAGCCACATGGGCAGGCTAGGAATGACAAGGACATGGTTCGTGTCCTATTGGTTCAATGAAATTCGTCAAGGAAAGCCACGGTCAAAGCCATCCACGTGGAAGTCAACTGTGGAGTTCTATGTCGGCTGGACTCTGTTTCGTGGCATAGAAACATCCATACGGCCGTTTCCCAAGCTTGTGGAAGTTAATTGACATCCGTGCAAAGTTCTGGAGTTGAATTTAAGCGCCCACCTTCCATAGATCCGTTTCCCAACATGGCCATACTCCTAAATCCGTGGCCTTAGTGGTCTACGTGCTGGCTGCTATCATAAACTTCAGGAAACAGTTACATTTTATTGCTTTCTAAAGAGCGTTTGCATACGCACGTAGAGTTAGTGAATGTGAGTTGATAGTTGTTAGTTGTTAAGTTGATGTGCGTACTCTGTTATGTGGTGATTACGCTGCCTTGAGACGTAATACCACCAGCCTGTAATGACTTTCTTTTTAATGTGAAGAAATCTGTTTCATAACTTAATTTGTGTTTGAAGATCATACCAGAGCTGCGTAGAGGGCCCCTACTCAGCCGAGGTTCTGTGTATTAATGTATATATTTTTTCATTTCATTTCTTTAAGCAGTCATTGTATCATAACCCATTACATGTTCATATTTCATAGTTGTTTTATTTCTGTTCATACATTTCTGTAATTTCCATTGCATTCCTGTCTTTTATGTTTTTATGATTGTTAAAATACTGATCAGTTTTCTTGTGCAGGTTTTAGGTAGACAGCCTGGGGCATTTTCATAGTATTCTTGCTAATGATATGAAACTGACATTATTCTGCTGCTAGTTTTCTTTCCACAGTTTTTGTTTAACTTCAGTTTTGTCTTGTGCACTTCAGTTTTGTTTATCTGATTCAGTAGTTAAAATTAGACATATTAAGCTACTCATAGTGTCTTCAGCTACCTCCGAAAGCCACAGCTGGACTGATGGTGAGGGGCTGTATGATGAAATGTGTAGTTTAGTATTAGTTTCCTTTCTGCAAAATTAGATATATTAAGCTGCTCATAGCGTCTTCAGTTTCCTCCGAAAGCCACAGCTGGACTGATGGTGAGGGGCTGCATGATGAAGTGTGTAGTTTAGTATTAGTTTTTTTTTCCGCAAACTTAGATATATTGAATCATGTATGACATCTTCAATTGCCTCCGAAAGCCACAGCTGGACTGATGGCGAGGGATTGAATCATGTGTGTATGGTTTAGTATTAGTTTACTTTCTGCAAATTAAATATCAGTTACACAAGTTTTTTATGATTACTTCCGCAAGTCATAGCTGGTCTAATGATGAAGGGTCAGAAAATGAATTGATGTAATCTGATTTAGATTTCTTTCATTGCAATTTTGAATTTTCATAAGCGTAGTTTCTTTTGTGTTCAGTTGGCAGCAAGAATAGTTTAGTTTTCATATTCACTAGTTTCTTGTTTTGATTCATTAGATTAACAACACTTTCCATTTCAGCAGTTTACTTTCTTTTGTCATTTGTAATTTCAATTTGCTTTTAAAGTTTCGATATTGGTAAATCATTATAGGGGATATCACTTCCTTGAACAATTATAACCAAACTTGTTTTTCACTTTAGAATTTCCATTTCACCTTAGAAAGACCATAAACGACAAAAAGTTAAGAAAGAGGTTATCTTGCACATATAGTGCGCCGCACTTCATCAGCTTACGATTCCCGGATTGACAATTAAATGCAGCAATTTAGGACACACTAAATTGACCAAACATAGCTCCCTCACCTTTCCAACCTCCATCCATTTTTCCTTGCTTGGTTTAGTGCCTTTGAGCCCAACTCGAAGGTAGTCAACACTTCCCCTCTTTGATGCTCTTGTACTCCTGTCAAGAATTGTATCTTCTTTGAGCTTATCCAGAAATTCTGGCAAGAAATCTTCAATAGAAGGTAGTTGAACATCACTTCCTTGATCATCGATCAAAGGTGGCTCATACAAGCGTAAGTTTTCAACATTAACAACTGAATACATTTGCTTGTAGGAAGGCAAGTCAAGTTGGAATGCATTATTACCAACTTTTTTTATGATCTTGAAAGGACCATAGCGAATGGGTTTGAGCTTTTTACCTTCCCCTTGCATCCTTTCTTTGCTAATGTGCAGCCATACCTCATCTCCCTCTTGAAACTTGTGATCAAGCCGGTGTTTTTGATGCCTCTCTTTGTATTTTATTTGACTTTTCTCAAGCTATTCTTGAACTTATTGATGTATAATATGAATTTTCTCAATGAAATTTTGAGCCTTATCAATATCACTGTTGTCATCAATTGCAACATCCTTCTCAAAGATGAAGTCTAATGGCGATTTTGGCAAATACCCAAAGCATACTTCAAAAGGTGAGGTTTGTGTTGAAGATTGATTTGCCCAGTTGTAAGCGTGCTGAATGTAATGCAATTGCTCATCCCACAACTTAGGATGTTTGTTGCAATATCCTCTCAATAGATGCAAAACTGTTCTCTTCACCACCTCGGTTTGTCCATCTGTTTGTGGATGAAAAGCGGTACTCTTTTTCAGCTTTGTGTCCATCATTCTCCATAGATTTGACAAAAATTCTCAATGGACCTACAATCCCTGTCACTAACAATAGAAGTTGGAAATCCAAAATGAGCCCAAACATTTTGAAAATAAATTTCAGTAGTTTGTTCAACAGTAATGGTTTTCTTACATGGCATAAGTATACACATTTTACTGAATCTATCCACAACTACATAAAGATAATCATGTTGCTTTCTTGACATAGGTAGACCTCCAACAAAGTCCATGGAGACACTCTCCCATGGCCTTGATGGTACCGGTAGTGGTATGTACAACCCAAGCTTCCTTTTACTAGGCTTACTTGTTGCACACATAGAACAACCTCTTATAAAACGTGACACACTATCTATCATGCGAGGCCAATAACAATACCTCTGTAGATGTGCCACTGTTTTGCTTACCCCAAAGTGTCCAGCAATAAGAGAAGAATGAGATTCTCTCATGACACTTAACCTCTCTCCTTGTGGAATACACAGCGTTCCCAAATGAAACAAAAAATTGTTATGCATGTGATAATCTTTTTCTTCAACTTGATTCCCTTCACTAAAAATAGGATACACATCTTGGAAATCAATGTCATGTGCATATTGTTCTATGTAACTCTGATGTACAACAAAATCATTTTTGAGTAAAGTAGAAGAAAAATGATTGGTCTTGAAAGCATATCTACAACTTTATTGAATATACCTTTCTTGTACCTTATAACCAAGTGAAATTGCTGAAGAAATGCCATCCACCTAAAATGTCTTGATTGCTGCAATTTTGTTTGTGACTGCAAGTACTATAATGGTTGGTGATCGATGTGTATAATAGTATCTTTACCCATCAAGTAGTGTTTCCACTTCTTGACACTTTGTACCAACACATATAGTTCTTTTTCATATGTAGGATAATTAGTCACAACACCATTAAAAGTGTTTGAATGAAAGGCGATAGGATTACCATGCTACAAAAGTACTGCGCCATGGCATAATCACTAGCATCGGTTTGTATCTCGAATGGTTGTCTCAAATTTGGTAATGTAAGGATTGGAGCTGAATTGATCTTGTCTTTTAAAGCTTCAAAATATTGTTGTTGTTTTCCTCCCCATTGGAAGCCTTTCTTCACACTTGTCACTGCATGCATAGGAGCTGCGATGGAAGAAAAGTTAGCAATAAACTTTCTCCAATATTGAGCTGCACCTAAGAAACTTCTTACCTTGGTAATTGTTTTGGGTGTGGGCCAATTCACAATGGCATCCACTTTAGAAGGATCAATCCTCAATTCTCCTCCTCCTATAATATATTCCAAATAGACCAAAGAAGTCTTTCCAAACTCACACTTTGACATCTTAAGAAACAATTTCTCTTTCTTCAAAATATCAAGCACTCTATTCACATGCAAGACATGACCTTCTCTTGTTTTGCTAAAAATCAAAATGTCATCTAAGTACACAATAAAAAAGTCATCAAGAAATGGTCTCAAAACATTATCCATAACTTGCATGAAATTTGTTGGTGCATTACATAAACCAAAAGGCATAACTAGCCACTCAAAGAGTCCTTGTTTGGTTTTGAATGCAGTTTTCCATATATCACTTTCTGCAATTCTTACTTGATGATATCCACTTCATAAATATAACTTAGTGAAAAAATTTTCTTCTTTCAGATAATCAAGCAAATCATCCATTCTTGGGAGTGGGTAACGATTTTTTACCGTAATCTTGTTCAAAGCTCGAAAATCTACACACATGCGCCAAGTCCCATCTTTCTTTGGTATCAAGACTATGGGTGAACTGCATGGAGAGGTGCTTGGCCTTATGATTCCTTTATCCAACATCTCTTTGATTTGCCTCTTTATTTCATCATTCTCCATTATCGACATGCGATACATATACCGATATTTGGAAGAGGACAATCCTGCTGTAACTGAATCTCATGTTGAATTTCCCTTTTTGGAGGCAATCCTATTGGCTCCTATCTCATGATGTCCATTAACCACATCATATAATTCTGATTTAAACTTAGGATCACATCCCTCAAAAGAGTCATGATTAATATCAACTTTAGGCTTAATGATAAGAAGAACAAAATTCTTACTTGAATTTACCAGCCTCTTTACCTGTCTAGCATTTACCATAGCAATGTTTGTCTTCTTGTGATGTGCTCTAACAATGAACTCCTTGCCATATTTGAATAAATTATACTTGTTCTCATGGCGATAGAAGATCGCTCTCCTGTCATACAAGTAAGGACTCCCTAATACAATACCAACTATGCCAAGCGGAACCACATCTAATTCAACTGTGTCAACAAAGCTTGTAGTGATTGCAAACCTCAATATACATTTCTTTGAAACCTGTAGATTTGCATCCTTACAAATCCAACCCAATGGATATGGTTTTGGATGTGGTATGGTCTCAAGGTTAATTTTTTTGACCAAATATTCAGAGATTAAGTTTTCTTGTGACCAACTGTCAAATAGTGTGTCAATCTTGGTATGCTTGGATATTACCCTCACATGAAACAATTATATTCTTTCTTCTTCATTTGGAGTGTTTATGTGACAGTTTGATGTACTGGTACTGGGTTTAGTTTCAATTTATTTTCCCTTCATGTTTTTCAATCCCATGGTTGTAATGTTAGATTCATCACCTGAATCAAATCCTAAATCTTGTTGAGCAGTAGCAACAGTTTTTTGTTTCCATTTGTTGTTGGGTTTCTTTGGCCTCAATTTAGGATGTAATTTCCAACAATGAGTTTCATCATGGCCTTCTTTTGAACAATGTTTACAAACCACTTTTTCTCCCTCTTTCTTAATATATTCATTCTTTTTGTTTTTAACTTTTGATGTCTTTTCCTTGGCTTTACCCTTAAAACGTTTCTTTCTACCCTCTTCAGAAATGTTCTTCCCTCTAGCTTCTAGATGTGTGGCCTGAACACAAACTTTTTCTAGACTGGTGGGGTTAAACATGAGAATAGTATGTTTTAGGTAGCTATGTAAGCCTCCTATGTACTTTAACAAAGTATCTTGGCTCTGCAAATCCACCCCTAATAGAAGAGCTCTTCTCCTAAATTCTTGGGTGTATTCTTGCACATTTTGTCCCTTTAATTGCCTAAAGTTCTACCATTTCATGATGGCTTTATGCATATGAGCTAATGGATAAAACTGTTGTTTAATAACAGTAATGAAATCTGACCATGATAGAATAATATTACCATGTTTCTTGATTTCCTCCTTTGTCTTGGCTTCCCACCAAACAAGAGATGCATCTTCCATTCTCAAAGAAGCTAATTGAATTTTTGTATCATCATCTTGAAGGTTCTATATTCTCAAATAGACCTCCAATTTTCTATTCCAATTATCAGGCCTTTCTGCATTTACTTCACCATTAAACATTGGAAATTCAAACTTAACATCAAGTTTTAAAAAAGGACTTTTACCAGTGCTGTTGGACTTGTGTGGCTGGTGTACTGAAGAAGAAGTAGAGGATGATGATGATGATGAAGATGAGGGTGAAGATGGTGGCTCTCCATTGCCTCCCTTTCCTCCATTTCCCTTCTTTGAATTTTATTCATCATGTTGACCTCCTGAAGAACCTTTTCCTTCCTTTGGAGTTTAGATCCTTCTCCTTCCAATCTCTCATTCCTTTCTTGATAAAGGATTCTAACCATCTTTGTCATGTCAAGAAATGATTTCCTGAACACTCTTTCTTCCTCCTTGGGATCAACTTCTTCATGGATTTCTCCTTCCTCATGAGGCATGCTTAATGGAGCTTATGATTCTTTAGGAGGTGAAATAGGCGGTGGAGATTGTGGCAATCTTTCTCTCTTTTGCTTTGGCTCCTTTTGAGACCCTTATGCTTCCACCAATTTGTGTTCTCCTCTTTTGAGCTTGAGCCTTGTAAGCATCTAAAACTTGCAAATAGTTAAACAATTCTTTGCACTAAAAAACACCAGAGAAAAAACACTAGCTTTGATACCAACCTGATCTGAAATGACTATATTAGTTTTGTTTTGCTAAGTGTCTTTCAGTTTTAAAAACATGTGCATAATCAATTCATTAGTTTGAAGAAGGATTGAGGAGTTTGTCCATGAATTTTAGATGATTTTTAGTGAATCATAAGCATGAAATAAGCATAAATAACACTGAACAACAATGTAAAACAGATAATTAAGTCACCACATGAAATTTACACAACAAGCATGATGAAGTAGTTCACCCCTCCTACGCTACATATGTTGGTCCAACTCCCAATGGCTTGTCCATCTTTCATTATGCTCAAAATTTTTCTATTAAATGTAGTTATAGTGCCCTAATGGCTGTTTTCTCTACACCAATGGCTCCAAAATTCTCCAATTAGTCAAAAATGACTCTTCATTCAATCATAATGGTCGAAAATTGGGCCTCCTACACTTTTGCCCAGTTTCACCTAGGAAAGCTCCACTAAAAATGGAGAACTCCACTTAAATGGAGTTAAAAATGGCACACCCACTAACTGTCTGCCGACTTGACCGTGTATTAAATTCCACGGTTTAGGTGGTGGCCACGTGCGCACCCCAAACCTGTTAGTTGAAAACGGTTAGCAAAACTCCGGATTAACTGTGGTTTTAATGTTTAAACTGTGGGTTGAGTTGTCATCGGTTAGCGGAGACCGCGGAGTAGTTGAAGTTTATTGTTGCAATGTGACCATACAACGTGGGGACCGCTGGTGGGTTGGGACCACCGGCGGTTCCCAACCCCCAACCAACATTGCAATAAAACTTAAATATAACATGCAACCGTATACAGTTAAGAAACATCGTGTAGCTTGGGTGGTAAGGTCTGTGCATGTCCGGCAGGATGTCTGGGGGTCGATTCCTACGGACCCTCAACAAAATTTTACAATGCCATTTCAGGGCCACGTGGCAGACTCAGGGCTGGCCATGTCGCAGCCTCCGATTGGCTCTTCCAAACCATACCACGAATAAAAAGCTGACACTTGTCAAGCCACGATTGGCCCAGTGGAAAGGAATATTTCAAGGAATATTCCTTTTTGCTGATTGTACATCCACCCACTTTTCTGACTGTGCATCCTTTAGCTAACTAATTTTCCACTTCAGTTAACTATTTCCAAGTGCTCATTGAGAATAGATTATTGTTTTTTGTCTAACCAATATTAAGGAATAATAATAGTTGACATGCATCTATAAATAGACATGAAATCTATAAATATAAATTTCACATACATCTATAAATAGACATGCATCTATAAATAGAATTTTCTCATGCATCTATAAATAGAAATCCACCTAAAAATAACCCGAGACTCCATCCTAGTGTAGGTGCTTAATTTTCACTAGGATCTTCTTGTTGAATCTCAACAAGATCCTCCCTCACTCCTCATTATTGTCCATATACAACACCTAAAGGTGAAAGTGGAAAATATCCAAAATAAGTTTCAAATCAAGACTTATAAGTAGAAGTGTGGATTTCTATTTTATGAGAGTATTATATATAAACCATATTTGCATCCCAGGTCTTCAGATGCTTTTAATTGTAACCCATTAAAAGTTGCACCAAAATCCTATTGACTACTCTCATTTCCCATCTATTTGTGGACGGATTATTTTTTACCATTTTAACTTTATGTCCATCATCTCCCACAACGTAATCGAAAATGCACTAAGAAATCTATTGTCCTTGTCTAAACCAAAGCTCCTTGGTATCCCAAAGTGCACCCATGCCTATTCAAAGAATAAGTTTGTTGCTTCTTGCTCTTTAGTGGTATATTTATAGGGCATGAGAATACCCATCTTGTTGAGTCAATCAATTACCAAGAATAAGTAATCCTCTCCCTTTTGGCTATAAGTAATACTTCCATGAAGTCCATGGAATAACTTTCCCAAGGATGACTAGGTACATGTAAGGGATGGTATAGATCTTGTTTCTTGTTACTATGTTTGTTGGTATAACAAGTATACATATTTTAATGAACCTTACTATACCTTCTTGCATTTTTGGTTAATACAGATACCTATGTAAGTTGACAATTGTCTTCCCAACACCAAATTTCTTGCAACCTCAGACACGAGCCTATCTAGTTTTTTATAGTTGCTAACATTTGAAACACAAAGTTTGTTCATCATGTAAAGTAAGCCATTCTAAAGATTATAGTATACTTTTTGTCACTTCATCTACATGAATTTATCCCTATAGCTACTAAAATTCCTCCTTGATTCCATACATGCCTCTTTGTATGCATCATGTGTGGAACACACCATAACCATAAAAGTTCCCTAGATATATAATTTTTTATATGATTGGTGTTGAAAGAATTTTATCAGACTTGTTTGTGCTTCCCTTCTTATACTTGATTACTAAAACAAATTGTTGTAATAAATCCATAAATTTGCAGCATCTGGTATGTTGTATCTTACTTTGGGCCTACAAGTACTATAACAACTACTGATCTATGTCGATTATGGTTTCCTTTCCCATAATATAGTGTTTCAACATTTTGATAGATTGTACCAGAGAAAAGAGCTCCTTGTCATGGGTGGGGTGATTAAGGACTACCTCATGAAATAATTCAAAATTGTAGCATATAGGCCTTCTCCTTACATCAATACCTCCCTCATGGCATACCCACTTGTGCTCATCTCCATTTTGAATGTCTTAAAAAATTCTTGTAACACAAGAAATGGTGCTTGATTGGTGCATCTATCACTTGTTTTTATGGCATGAAATAGTGAAACTACTACTAAAATGAAGTTATGAAATTTTTTAGGTAATATCCTACCCCAATGAAACTCCTAACTTCAATGATATATGTAGGCATGACTTCTTCATGATGACCTCCATCTTTACATGATATATCTTGAACTCCCCTCGAACTTTCATATAGCCTAAATAGACCAAATAATATTATGCAAATTCAATACATTTATTGATAATTCCTAGTAGTTGGTGCTTGTTCAAAGTCTCTAGCACTCGCATCAATTGTGAGATGTGCTCCTCCCAAGTAGCACTATAAACCAATGTATCATCCAAATAAAAAATAACAAATGAATCTACATACAGGTGCAATACATAATTAATTAGTCTCATGAATATAGTCGATACATTGCATAAAACAAATGGAATGACTAACTACTCATACAAACCTTGTCTAGTTTTGAAGGTGATCTTCTAGGTGTATTTTTCTTTTAGTTGAACTTGGTGATACCCTTATTTTAAATCTAACCTGGTGAAGTATTTTTATTGCTACAAATGATCTAACAGATCATCAACCCTAGGTGGGGGTACCTATTCTTGAGCATAATCTTTCTTAATGTCTGTAATCAATGCACATTTTCCAATTCCCAAACTTCTTTGGCATAATTATGATGAGTGGCCCACAAGGTTAGGTACTTGGTCAAATCACACCATACTCTGGTAGCTGATGCAACTACTTCTTCACTTTATTTTCTCTAAGAATGGACTATCTATACATCCCAATATTTGGTAATTGAAATTCTATCAATAATTGGATTGCATGCTTTACTTCCCTCTTGGTTTGTATCCCTTTAGGATCCTAGAACACCAGCCTATATTTTTTTTGCAACCCTTCCTCTTGTTGTTTCTATTATTTATTTCACCCTTCTATAGATTCATGCTTATTGACTCCTCAATAGATTGATTTTCTCTCAAGAATAGTAAAACATATTTCTTACTATAGCTAACCAATTTCTTGGATTGGTAGGAACCTACCAGTGAAATCTTGTAGTTTCCTTTGTGCATGTTGATGATGAATGATTTCACATCTTTGATGAGGAAATACTAGTTGGATCTCCCCATGTATATTTAATATCATAGATATATTTTCCCATCCTTGATGAGGAGGTACTAATTGGCTATTTTCATGAATATTTCATCTAAAAATATATATGTAGGGAATCCAAAACAAAAATTCACATACATTGAGTGGTAGTACATCCAATTCCACTTCATAAATATAATCATTACTGATAGTAAATTTTATTCTACACTATTTTTCTCCCTTGATTTTTGCATCCTTATTTAGCCATCCAAGTGGATAATGGGCTAGGTTGATCATAAACCTACAATCCAAGTATGTTGAATGTAGAAATTATATAAATTATGTGTTATATGTCCAAGATTATCCCAATCTCACACTATTTTAACTTCATGCAAAATATAGAATCTATTCCACCATTGATCATTTGCGGAAATTAAATCAAGATTGCAATGCACACATGAAACAATAAAAATTCACACACATTAACACAATTTTTTAATGGGAAAGCCTGAAGCTGAAAACCCCAAATATCTGTATATAATATATGTCATAGAGATCATGTAACAATCCTCATACAAAGCTAATCATATCAAGCTCTCAGTACAATACAATCGCTACACACTAATCAAGCCTGATCTTGCAAATCCATGCACTGATCTTTGCCACCTGCTAGCCTGCCTCTAATGCGCAATCCCTACTAAAGAATGGCTCTGAATGAACTCGAATTCACCAAGCTTGCACTGCGCAATCCTCATTGGCATCTCCACTGAGTGTTGGATGCAATCAATGCATCACTATAGTCACAACTGATAGTCACACTTGCTCTTTCACCTATCTCTCCATTGGTCTCCACTGAAACTGTCCATGCACTGTAGTTAAATGATGTATTCTTCAGTTGATTAATGAGTTAATATTTAGTGAATTAATTATTAATTAATTCACACCACTCTCACTAGTGTATCAATCAGTTAGACTAGATACAACTAGCTCAACTGTGTCTAACTGAGTTAAACTGAACACAACTCCACCAACTACTTCTACAACTCCACCAAACTCTGTCACATGAGTTCTAATTGAAGTCCTCCATGCAATAGCTCCACTAAACCCTCAGGAATAGCATAATTCCTTCTGTCAGCTCCTGTGCCACATCTGTGCACTTAACTAAAGTGCTTCAAGAGAATAAGATAATGTTTAGAGTCCAAATATTGTTAAGAGCTAATAATATTCAACATATCTATTTTTAGACTGACAATCTAAAAATAGATTCCACCCAATATGTCTAAAAATAGAAGTCCATCTATTTTTCCAACTTTACCAACCATCCACAAATAGCATCCTGCAACTCATAGAATATGATCGACATGTCTAAAAATAGACATAGTCTAAAAATAGACTTTGCGCCAAAAATAGCCTGCGGGCCCACTTAGTGAAGGCGACTCTTTTCACTAAGCTCATCATCTTGTTGAATCTCAACATTGACTAGATCCAATACTATGAGATTAGCCTATTAACTTGAGTTGAACATGGAATATATCTTGGTATTCTTAACCTACAACTTAATATGGAAGAGTTTGGTCATCTCCTCCTCTTCATGTGATGAAGACTACTTATATTCACCTCCTTTTGCATTGATGTGTAGAAAATTTTATCATCCACATGAAATTTTCTTTCCACTTGATTACTCGATTATGTGGCAAGAAGATTATTTTTCTTCCCACCCTTCTTATGGTTATTTGGAATTCATCTCTGGCTAAAATTTTAGTGGGACAATAAATGTTGTAATGGTTGCAATGATTGTCAAGATCCTTGCACTAATGTGCAGTGACTATTGTCTTCTTATGATTTTCCCATTTCCACTTCTTCTTCCATTATTTGGTACTCTTTCTATTTTGAACCACTTGATTTCCCTTTATTTTGGCCTATTCTTTCCAAGTATTGTTCCTATACACAAACCCAATCCACCATTATTGGATTGAACAACATCATCTACTTTCATAGATGGTTGTGTAGACCCCTTGAATACTTGAGGACTACATTTGGGAACTTGGGAGAGATGCTCAGCATGGTGACCATCTTCTTGAGCTTAGTGGTGTACTCATATACACTCTATCCTAACCTATTCCTGAAGTATTGTGATCAGATCCATTAGTCCTTTGCATGCTCAATAGGTTAGAATTGGGATGAGGGTTTTGAAATCCTCCCACTTTGTTATTTGTTATTAATTATAGCAAGAAAATTTAAATTTGACTTGTGCCTTAGTAAAATTTACTAATTCTATTTTCCACAACAACATGATGACTTGGATTTCATTTAACTTGTGTTTACTAGTTTACTTAGTAAACTGATTTATAGGCTAGAAGTAGAGTTATGCCATTGAATGTGTTTAATGGTTTCATGCCATTGAATGTGTTTCTAAATTATGATTTCCATTCCGTAGAATAGTAGAGGAAATTTGTAATCTCTTGATTTCAGTTTGATTTCATCAGTAGTAGCAAATTTATATTAATTTCTACATGGTATCAGAGCAGAAATCACACTAGAAACTACTCTATAGAGCTTCTCCATCTGATATTTTGATTTGCAGATTTAGTGAAGCAGTTTTATTCCATGCGGGAAAATTTACTTCAATGGATTGAGATTGTAGTATGCCCTTGAGGGAACCTCAAATTTCATAGCCTGGAAGGAAAAGATGGAAGTAGTGCTCGATTATAATGGTGTATTGGAGTACACCAAGACTGAAATTCCACAACCAGGAACATCAAATGCACAAGCACTAGCCCAATGGAAGAAGGATACCACAAAATCCAGGAGGATCATCCTGGAGGGTGTGGGAGATCACATAGTATCGAATTTACATGGAAATGAGGCTCCCTTTTCTATGTGGAATACCCTCACTGAGCTATTCACTAGTAACATTGATGCCAAGAAATTGGCATTGAGGGGCAAGCTCAGAAAAATTCACATTTAGAAAGGATAAACCATTGCACATTACCTCTCTAGGTTCACTCAGTGTTGAGATGAACTTGGAGGAGTTGGAGAAAATATTCCCTCTTCAGAACTAGTGATCCTAGCTCTCATAGGCCTTCCAAAATCTTGACACAACTACCAAGAATATGTAAACAGATGGGACAAATTACCAAATTGAGAGAGACTTTGGTCTGATCTGGTGCAAGAACAAATTCAGAGGAACACTATAGATGCAGTAACATCCAAATCTGAGGAGGAATATAATTTCTCCTTAGTTGGGAAAGGAAATAAAGGAAAGGGAAAGAAGGACCAAAGAAAACCAGATTCCAACCAAAACAATGGAAAGAAGAATGATCTAAGCAAGATCAAATGTTTTCACTGCCATGAATTCAAGAACTATGCAACAAAGTGTCTGCACAAGAAGTTTAACAAGAAGCCTCTAGGAGGAGACATAGGAGGTGAAGCACTTGCCTCAAAATTCAAATTAGACTTCACCTTGATCGCATGCATGACAAGCATTGTGATGGGGAGCACGTGGTATCTAGATTCAGGTGCCTCGTTCCATATGACAGGATGCAAATATTTATTCAGTATCCTAGAGGAGAAGGATATCCAGATGCACGTATAACTTGGGGATGATGGGTGGTACAGTGCCAAAGGAATTAGTACCATAACCGTTAAGAGGGAGTCAGGCTCCCATCTTCATCTGAAAGATGTGATGTATGTACCTGGGCTGAAGAAGAATCTCATATTTGTAGCTGTATTGGAGGATCACAAATATGATGTTTTTTTCATTAAAGAGAAAGCCTTTCTGAGACATGTAGTTATCAGGTGAGTGAAACAGATTGGATTTCGAGTGAAGAATCTCTACAAACTTGAGGTGGAAACTTGCGCTGCATTGAGTAGCAAGGAAGGAGAAGTATAGAGTCAGGGTGTTGGAGAACTCTAGAACAAGTGCATGGGACACTTACACCATGGGGCCTTAAAAATCATGCAAAATATTTCCACCAGTCTCCCGAAATGCACACTTGACCAACATGATGTTTGCGAGGGATGCACGTTGGGGAAATATGTCAAATCCACCTTCTAGGGCTGATACAGTAGATCTGGAGCAAACTTGGAGTGAGTCCACTATGACGTATGTGGACAATTTTCTATGGCCTCTATATCTAAACACATGTATTATGTGATTTTTGTTGATGAATTGTCCAGAAAATGTTGGATTTTCTTCATGTGGAAGAAATATGAAGTTTTCTCAAAATTTGTTGAATTCAAGGCATTAGTTGAAAAGGAGTCTAGTCAGAAACTAAAATCCCTGAGAAGTGACAATAAAGGAGAATATGTTTCTATCACCTTTAATGACTTTTGTGCCAAAGAGGGTATTAGAATATTGTAGAAATTATATAACTTATGTGTTATATGTCCAAGATTCTCCTGATCTCACACTATTTTAACTTCATGCAAAATACAGAATCTATTCCACCATTGATCATTTGCGGAAATTAAATCAAGATTGCAATGTACACATGAAACAATAAAAATTCACACACATTAACACAGTTGTTTAACGGGAAAGCCTGAAGCTGAAAACCCAAACTATCTGTATATAATATATGTCATAGAGATCATGTAACAATCCTCATACAAAGCTGATCATATCAAGCTCTCAGTACAATACAATCGCTACACACTAATCAGGCCCGATCTTGCAAATCCATGCACCGATCTTTGCCGCCTGCTAGCCTTCCTCTACTGCGCAATCCCTACTGAAGAATGGCTTTGAATGAGTTTGAATTACTCTAGCCTTGCTCACACAATCCTCATTGGCATCTCCACTAAGTGTTGGATGCAATCAATGCATCACTATAGTCACAACTGATAGTCACACTTGCTCTTTACCTATCTCTCCACTGGTCTCCACTGAAACTACCATGCACTGTAGTTAACTGATGTATTCTTCAGTTGATTAATGAGTTATTATTTGTGAATTAATTAACTAATTAATTCACTCCACTCTCACTAGTGTATCAATCGGTTAGACTGAATATATACGACTAGCTCAGCTGAGTATTAGCGGGTTAAACTAAATACAACTCCATTGTTTACTTCTCCAACTCCTGAAACACTATCCCACATGAGTTCTAGCGAAGTCTCACGCAATAGCTCGATTAAACCTCGGGAATAGTAATTCATACATCGGCCCCTACGTACACCACATCTGTGCACTTAACTAAAGTGCTCCAAGAGAATAATATAATGTTTAGAGTCCAAATATTATTAAGAGCTAATAATATTCGACATATCTATTTTTAGATTGGAAATCTAAAAATAGATTATGCCCAATATGCATAAAAATAGAAGTCCATCTATTTTTCCAACTTGACCAACCATCCACAAATAGCATCCTGCAACTCATAGAATATGATCGACATGTCTAAAAATAGACTTTGCGCCAAAAATAGCCTGCGGGCCCACTTAGTGAAGGCGACTCTTTTCACTAAGCTCATCATCTTGTTGAATCTCAACACTCCCTCTCAACAAGATAGGGATTATATGCCACCCCAATCCTGTCTCTATGGTATTCGAATTTTCTCCTGGTGAGCGCCTTCGTCAGAATATCTGCATCCTGATCCTCCGTAGGAATGTAAGAAAGCAACATGATCTTCGCTTTGCACACAAGCTCTAATATGATGAGGCACCGGATGTCAATATGTTTAGATCAAACCGACAGGATCTTCCTCATCCATATCGCCTCGCACGTCAGTGAGCACGCACCGCTGTACTCAACCTCCCGTGAACTAAGTGCCACGAATCTTTGTTCCTGATGTACCAAAGCATTGTAGATCCGTCCGAAAATCCCTCAATTGTGATCTTTCTTTTCCGTTGGGCTTCCTGCCCAATCTGCATCCGTGAAGCCACACAGCTTCTCCTCATCCAACTGTCTGTACCACAATCCATACTCAGATGTGCCCCTGAGATACCTCAGGACATGCTTGCCTGCCTTCCAAAAGAGCTTGGTACGCTTCACCATCGCTTGTGAAAGCTGGTTCACAACATAGCATATGTCCGGTCGTGTATTGAATAAATACATGAGCGAACCAACCAACTGTCGATAAACAATGGCATCCACTACCTCTGCCGATGTAGCATCCTCTTTCCTCCAACCACCAGGAAGAGGAGTGTCGATAGGCTTGCAGCCTTGCATGTGAAACTTCTCCAGTATCTCCTGGGCGTACTTTCCTTAAGACACAAACAGTTCACCTTTCCGCTGCCAAATTTCCAATCCCAGGAAATAATGAAGGAGGCCCAAGTCCTTCATCTCGAACGCCTTTGCAAGATCTACCTTGCATGAGTGTATCAACAGTTCATCACCTATTAGTATTAAATCATCTACATAAAGTACAATGATCAAAAGCTTACCCTTCACCACAATCTGGTATAGGTTTGGATCTGCCTCACTCTTGGCGAAACCAAGTCTGGTGAAATAACTGTTCATCCTCGTGTACCAAGCACGAGGTGCTTGTTTCAGCCCATACATCACTCTTTTGAGCCTGCACACATGTGACTCGCTGTTGAAGATTTCAAATCCTTCAGGCTGCTCAATGTACACCTCCTCCTCAATGATTCCGTTGAGGAACACAGTCTTCACATCCATCTGATGAATGTGCCAACCCATCTGCGCTGAGAGAGCAAGGATGGTCCATATGAAAGAATACCTTGCGACAGATGCAAAGGTTTCTTCATAGTTGATCCCCTTGATCTGTGAGAAATCCTGGGCAACAAATATTTCCTTATAATTCTCGACACTCCCATCAATATCTTGTTTCACTTTGTAGATCCATCTCAAACCTACCACTGATTTCCCTTCTGGCCTTGGGGACAATATCCCATGCACTGTTTCTGATAATCGAATCATACTCTTCCACCATGGCATCTACCCATGTGGGATCCTCCACAACTTCCTCGAAAGAGGATGGCTCCGTCACGATACACTTGCTCATTAGAGCCATGTATCCAATAAATCGGTCAGGTGACTGTCTCTGTCTATGCTATGATGTAGGAACTCCTACATTCTGCACTGCATCAAGATTCAGTCGCTCAGCTTCTGTAGTGCGCTTCCACCCTCTGATGTTTGGTGCTGCATGAGTGGATTCTTCCACTCCATGAACCTCCTCTTGTGGCTGATCCACATCTTTAGGCTCATCTTTAGGAACAATTAGCTCCTCATCTGCATGCAAGTGTAGCTCCCTCTCAAGCGACAACTTCGCGGCTTTCTACTCATGACATTTGATATCCCGTCGCACAATAGTCATCCGGCTGTCTTGAAAATACACACGATAATTGTGTGGTGTTTAAGTAATACCACAAATATCCCAACCTGCGGTCGGGCTCTAACGTTCTTCACGGCATCCTTCGTCACATAGATGTAAATAAGTGAGCCAAAAATCTTTAGAGTAAGAAATATCAGGCTTCTTACCAGAAAATGCCTCCTCGGGTGTACTCATTCCAAGTATCTTGCGAGGACAACGGTTTTGCACATAAACTACAGTATTGCATGCCTCCTCCCACAAGTGAATGGGTAGGACCTTATCATGCAACATCGCCGTGCGGCACCCACGATCATTCGTTTCTTTCTCTCGCGACCATTCTGCTTGTGGGTTATGAGGCGCTGGGAGTTCTCTTCAATTCCTTATTTGCTACAGAAGTCTTTGAATTCACCAGAGATGTATTCACCACCATTATCGCTCCTTAGAGCTTTCACCTACTTCCCCGACTCTTTCTCAACCAGCGCCTTGAACTCACAAATTTGAGTATGTCTCGCTCCTCTTCTGCATGAAGAAGATCCAGCAATTACGAGAAAATTCATCAACAAATATCACATAATACCTGTGCTTTGCTGTTGAAGCAACCGAGAAAGGTCCACACACATCTGTGTGAATTATCTCAAGGATCGTCGAGGCGCGACTATCCTTCTCATGAAAAGTGGTCTTCACAAATTTTCCCAAAGTACATCCCTTGCACTGATCTGACTGCGCAAGTGTACCTTTGGGAAGCCTGGTAGAAATCTGTTGCAAAATTTTCAAAGCACCATGGTGAAGATGACCCAATATCCTGTGCCACAATTCACCCTCATCCCGGCTCACCACTCCTTCTGCTTTTCCTGCCATTTCTGCGCAGCCATCTACCTGCAATTGATAAAGATTCTTAAGTTGAATCCCTATCCTCCTGGTTTGACCAGTTGTTTTATGCCGAAGGAAATCTTTTCCCTCACTAAAAACAACATCATAACCCTTGTCTTCCAACATCGCCATAGAGATTAGATTCTTCTTCAATCCTCGAACATGCATGACATCCTTCAAGATGAAAGGTTTACCAGACTCCCTCTCAAAGTAAATGGTCCTGATACCAGTCGCACTGTATCTACCATCATCGCCCATCTTGATGTGCACTCCAAGATCCTTTTCCTCCAGATAACTAAACAAATCTTTGTCTCTGGTCATATGGAAAGACGCACCACTGTCAAGAAACCATACCGATACCATCACACTTGAAACCAAGCATGCGATCAAAGAAAAATATAGCTCAAACTGCTAGGCTAAGGCCTCTCCATTTTCCGATTTCTTCGGATCCATATGTCTGCTTATTCTTCTTATTTTGTGGACAATTAGTGGTGAAATGTCCGTCTTGTTGTGATGAAAACACTTCACCTTGGACAAATCCTACTTCTTTCACTTTCGCACCGGATTGAGAAGGATTTTTCTTCCCCTTCCCTTTCCTTGCTGGCGGCCAAAGCGCAATTTTCTTCATCTTCATTCTTCGATGAAAGATCCATCCCTGATACCAGCCTTATCTCCTCCTCGGAGTCCGACCAAAAGTCCTCCCATCCACGGCGGTTTCTCGTCACATTGACGAGTCTTCGTAGCCCTATTCCAACACTTCAGAAGCCCAAGGAGAGCCAAGCTCACCAAGTCTTCTTCATCAATAGTAACCCCCACACTTCCCAGCTCATCCTTGCAGTGGACAAACTTTGTGAGGTATTTTGGTATACTGTCGCCTTTCTCCATTTTTATTTTTCTGAGCTTGTCTTTAAGCGCCAACTTCCTCTAGTCGCTTCTGCTTTGGAACAAGTCTGTCAAAGCCTTCCACATTAAGAATGGAGTGACTTTACCATGAAGGCTGGACACAATGTGGTCCTTCACACCTTCCAATAGAATTCTTCGACACTTTGCTACCTTCTTTTCCCATGCGTCAAGTGCGGCTGCATCGCTAGAACCAGGCTTCGGAATATCAGCATCTATGAACTCCCTCCTCTATGAACTCCCTTCAACCCACTATCATCCGGCCACCGCCTCCATCCTGGCTCCTTCATGCCTATGTAATTCGAGCTCTTATCAAGGGCATACTCCAATCGCAATTAGATTGAAAGACATTTCAGCCAGAATTCTCAACTTCGACACCAAGAAAACATTGCAGCAAATTCCAATTCCCACCCGGCCACAAAACTCAACCACTTCAATAATTGTAATCTCTCCAATGATCAAGCTTGCTCGATACCATGTAGAAATTATATAACTTATGTGTTATTTATTGAATTCTCTCAATCTCTCACACTATTTTAGCTTCATGCAAAATACAGAATATATTCCACCATTGATCATTTGCGGAAATTAAATCAAGATTGCAATGCACACATGAAACAATAAAAATTCACATACATTAACACAGTTTTTAACCGGGAAAGCCTGAAGCTGAAAAACCCAACTATATATTATGTAATATGGATATGATATGAAAATCTCATACAAACATACAAATCTTATCAAAATATCTCAGTATAGTACAATCGTCATACACTAATCAGGCCTAATATTGCAAATCCATGCACCGATCTTTGCCACCTGCTAGCCTGCCCCTCTTGTGAAATCCACCTTTAAAGAATGGCTCGAATGAGTTAAGAGGTATAAATGCTACAACGCAATCCTCATTGGCATCTCCCGAGTGTTGGATGCAATCGTGCATCACTATAAGTACTGGCGATAGTCACACTTTCTCTTTCTTTATCTCTCCATGAATATCCCTTTGAAAATGCCATGCAACGTAGTTAAGCGGTATTATTCTTCGATTGATTAATGAGATATTATTTTTGAATTAATTAACTAATTAATTCACTCCACTCTCACTAGTGTATCAATCAGTTAGACTAGATACAACTAGCTCAACTGAGTCTAACTGAGTTAAACTAAATAAAACTCCACCAACTACTTCTCCAACTCCACCAAACTATGTCACATGAGTTCTAACTGAAGTCCTCCATGCAATAGCTCCAGTAAACCCTCAGGAATAGCGTAATTCCTTCTGTCAGCTGCTGTGCCACATCTATGCACTTAAATGAAGTGCTCCAAGAGAATAAGATAATGTTTAGAGTCCAAATATTATTAAGAGCTAATAATATTCAACATATCTATTTTTAGACTAGCAGTCTAAAAATAGACTCCGCCCAATATGTCTAAAAATAGAAGTCCATCTATTTTTACAACTTGACCAACCATCCACAAATAGCATCCTGCAACTCATAGAATATGATCGACATGTATAAAAATAGACATAGTCTAAAAATAGCCTTTGCGCCAAAAATAGTCTGCGGGCCCACTTAGTGAAGGCGACTCTTTTCACTAAGCTCATCATCTTGTTGAATCTCAACAAATATAACTTATAACACCCCATAAACCACAATAAAATGGGGTGATTGAGAGGAAGAACAAAGGCATAGTGGGAGAAACAAGAGACATGTTGCATGATTATGAGTTGCCATTACATCTATGGGAAGAAGCATGTAACACCACACTTTATTTGCATAACAAGAGCCCTCATAGGATACTTGGCATGATCACACCTAGAGAAGATTTATCGGGGAGGAAGCCAGATGTATCTCATTTCAGGATTTTTGGAGCTATTGTGTACTGTCATGTATCCAAGGATATCAGGAAGAAACTTGAGCCTACAACTGAGATGGGAGTATTTGTAGGATAAATAGAGACACCGCATAATTACTAGGTGTATTTTACCTCACTCGGGGTGACAATAGTGAGGAGATATGTCAAATTTTATGAGGATAAGGCTTTGAAATGCTCTATAGAGCAAGATATGAGTATCCCACTGGAGTAGGAGTTGTTAGTTCTAAAGGAGGAGCCTTAGACAAAGCTTTAGGATGTTATGGAGCAGCCACATACAGAGGATCAAACAAGAGGCAAAGTGGAGGCACCCACTCAACTAGAATCCTCTAGAGAGGGGAGGAAGAGAATGAAATAAGCTGATCGATTGGTATAGGATACATAGGAGCATGTGGGAGCTTCTTCATCTTAGCGCAGGAAGAGGAGGTCACCAGATAGGTACACTAGGTATATGGATCTCATGATATAACTCATTGAGACATAACCTTATTCATTTGAGGAAGAAGTTTCTCAACCAGTGTGGTTAGATGCTATGGTGGAGGAGTATGAATCCATCATGAAGAAAAATGTATGGGAGGTCGTGCAGAGACTAGAGAATAAGTCAGTGGTTGGTTCTAGATGGATATACAAAGTGAAGCATGCAACTAATGGAAACATCAAGAAGTATAAGGCCGAATTTGTGGCCAAAGGCTTCTCTCAGGTAGAGGGAGTGGACTATGAGGAAAAAATTTCCCCAGTGGCAAGAAATTTCTCCATAAAAACCATTCTAGCATCACCTACGCAAATGGGGTGGAAGATCCATCAGATGGATGTGAAGACCGCCTTTCTCAATGGTGTTGTTGAGGAATAAATTTTCATAGAGCAACGAGAGGGATTTGAGACATATGACATGGATACACATGTGTGTAGACTCAGGATAGCCTTGTATGGTCTCAAACAACCTCCCCAAGGACAATACACTCATATTGACACACATCTTAGTGGATTGGTGTAATAGCCCCTGGTTGATTTTCTATGTAAACAAAAATAAGACCAAGATCATGGGACACATATTCAAAGCTGAATGTTGGGAAAAACATAATTATGGGGATCATTGGTGATTAATTAATGGCTAAGGAAATTGGCAAAGGAAAAGTGGCAATAATTGGCATTTTATTTGTGAAAATAATGGAAAATAGGAGAAAAGGGAGATGAAAGGTCACAAATTTGTATGTGAGGAAAACTGAAGGAGAAATGGGGGAAAATAAAGAAAATAGAGGCGTCAATAATAAAAGGATTCTAAGGATCTGTTCACAACTTTTGACATTTTGGTTGAGCTTTTGTTAGTTTTGTCTTTGTCTCTTTCATTCATTCTCTCATTCTCTCATACTCTTGCACACTTAGATTTTCCTTGGAACATTTTTGGAGCACTTTGGCATACATTGGATTAAGAGAAAGAAGGAAGATGAAAGCAAGAAAGCATAAGGGAACAGGTGGATCAAAAACTACAACTGGATTTCTTTGCAGGTAACAGGTTGCATGTGTGATTTCCTTGGTGATTTATGGATGCATGGTATATGCATGTGGTTTTCTGGTTATGTGCTATCATTGTCATGGATGATTTTCTAGATTGATAGTGATTTCATCCTTGCCTTGTCAATTCCTGGATGACCATGGTGTTTTGGGTTTTTCCACTTGATTGTTTTATGGTTGGTGCTTATAATTCCTTATGGCTATGGGTTGGAAAAAACACTCTTGAAGCCCTGGAACATCTTGGGTTGAGTTACTAGTCTAGGAGCCTAAGTTGGACAAAAACTATGGAGCCCTTGGTGAGTTGAGTTACTAGTCCTTGAATCGGGTTGGAAAAATTCTCTGGAGCCCTGGAAGGTTGTGGGTTGAGTTACTAGTTCTTGGAGCCCTGGATAGCTTGGGTAGAGACTGATTTGGTTGGTGTTGGTGATGTTTGGCCATGAGGTGGAATCACTGGTTGAGCATTGAGGAGGTTTAGCCTATGTAAGCCCTATTTTGGTTTTGTTTGGTTTATTCCAAGAGATCCCACATTCATGCTTGGAATATGGTGCGAGGGTGATTGGAAGAAAGAGATATTTGGTTCAACCCAATCTATGGTCAAGTGGTACATGGAAGTCCCTGACTTGGTTGGCATTTTCACTCATTAATAAGATGTATTCTTCTACTATGATTCATGTATACTTGTAGTGGATATGTTGATGATATTATGGCTGAGTTTCCATGGTTTATATGTTGGTTATTTTCTGGTTATATGTCGTTCATATGATGTGTATCTTCTATGGCCCTTGTAATTAATTGTTTAGCTACTGATCGGTGATGAATTTATGGACTAATAAGTGGTGTTGCAACTACGTGGAGAGGGAATAGGTCCTTTTTGGTCATTCTTAGATGAATATCAGACTTTTATGATTGGATATGCATTCTTGACCTGTAGGTTACATGTTTTCCATGTATTTGATGAAATGCCTAGTATGTTCTGGCCAGTCTAGGTCAAGTTTTGAGTTGATATTGGATGTTTAGCCTTGTTTCCATGTTAGACATGATTCTAGAAAGTATCAGTAAATTATGGGTAGTGGTATGGAGGCAGGCCTGAAAAGGTGGCACTGATCCTGGGACCACATGGTCAGAACTGAAGAATTTGGGTCACAACCACACCTGGGCAAGCTTATGCATGAGGTTGGAGGCTTATAACTACATCAAGGCCTTGACATGCATGCAGTTGGGGATTAAAGTGGGTGAAAAGGAGCCTCTAATTAGTGATTTGAGACTTGGGGTGGTTCTTTGGCCCTTGAGTGTCCTGTAGGCCATATAAGATGTTAGTATGTGGTCAATTTTTGACCCCACTTCCTTAATTGGATATAGGAGGTAGTTGCATGTCATAGGAAATCTTCGTCTCATGTTTACCCTGGCAGGTCAGTAAAAATGGGTAAATGTGGGAGGAGTGGTTACAATTGGGCTTCTCCAAAAGTGAAGGATATGCCAACCCCTATCACATTGTGGTAAATGGAAAGTTTATGATCATGGTTTTGTATGTTGATGACTTGATACTTACATGGGATGAGTAGTTGATCTGCTCCTACAAAGAGGATCTTGCAAGAGAATTCAAGGTGAAGGACATGGGATCAATTCATTACTTCCTTGGGCTAGAATTATGTCAAGGTAATGGTGATATGTTTGTGAGTCAGGGGAAGTATTCCTCTGAAATACTCCAAATATTTCACATGGATAACTGCAAGCCTATGGACACACCTCTAGCTACAAACTAGAGGAAGGAGAGTGCTTCTTCAGGAGAGGCAATATATGCTACCATCCACAAGAAACTTGTGGTATCCTTGATGTATCTGTTGAACACAAGGCCCAACATATGCTATGCAGCTAATAATTTGAGCCAAGCCATAGTGAAGCCTACCAAGCTATAATGGAAGGAAGAAAAGCATGTGTTGAGGTACCTCAGAGGCACAGTTGAGTATGGGATATGGTACAAGAAGAAAAAGGGAGTGAAGCTCCAAGGCTTCACTGTTGTGGATTGGGAAAGAAGTTCATCAAAAAATAAAAGTACTTCAGGTGCCATCTTTAGTGTTGGGTCTGCAACTATTTCCTGGTATAGCAGGAAATCAGTGGCACTCAACTCAACAGAGGTTAAATACATGACTGCAAGTCAAGTATCATGTGAGGCCATATGGACGAGGAAAATACTTTTGGGCATTTTCAGTCAGGAGATGAATCCAACAATGATTTATTGTGATAATCATAATTGTATTAAACTCTCAGAGAATCCAGTATTTCATGATAGGTCCAAGCACATTGATATCGGGCACCATCACTTATGAGATTGTCTATAGAGGAGAATTATGATGCTACAGTACATTCCAACCAAGGATAAGGATGAATATATATTGACAAAGGAATTGTCAAGAGGAAAATTCAAATTCCACAGGTGCAAGATATGGGTGGTGCAAAATCCTTTTCTTGATAAGAGAGAGTGTTAGAAATTGTAGCAAGAAAGGCTAAATTTGACTCGTGCCTTAGTAAAATTTAGTAATTCAATTTTCCACATCAATAGGATGACTTGGATTGCAGTTAACTTGTGTGACATGGCCCTTGTCCACTACTTTAATCATTAAATTTGAGTTATAGGCTAGAAGTAGAGTTGTGCATGTAGTGATTACTAAAATTTAGAAATCTAGTTTAGTTATTTTCAGTTTGACTCAATTAATTGAGCTCAAGTAATTAGTTGAGTCAGTTGAAGGTCAATTGAGTAGTAGAGCTCTTTTTAACTCAATGATATCTACGTTAAACTAGTCAATCAACTAAAAATAACCCATACATGCATGGAATTCGAATTTACTAGCTGGAGTAGAGGAAAAGGCACATTTAATTATCAATTGTATACTAGTTAAGTGTACATTCTTAGTAGTTAAGAAGATGAATCATTCCTTGGGAATTATGTAAGAAAATAGGATAAAATTCATATTTTTTAGGAGCTAATTTCCTCCAAGATTGTGCAAGGAATAGGAGCAATATGGGGCCTTGAATTGGCTAAGTGTTGGCCAAAGAAGGACAATCAACAAGAGAATAGGTTTACAGTGCAGGGTTTGCTTCTAGATTGAAGTAATACATTATAATAGTTTTTTATTCTCATTTGATTAATGAAAAGAAATAGAGGGGTTTTTCCCAGTTGGGTTCCCCTATAAATCATTATGTTCTTGTGATGTTTTAATGGTTGCATGCCATTGCATGTGTCTCTAAATTGTGATTTCCATTCCGAAGAATAATAGAGGAAATTTTTAATCTCTTGATTTCAGTTCGATTTCATCAATAGTAGAAAATTTATATTAATTTCTACATTATTGAGGGATCACCCTCCAACCTAAGTGTCTTTATATAGATTTACCACTAGTTTAGGGTGTGCCCTCTAAATTCAATGTAGAAAATGATATTTTTTGCTCCTCATCTATGTGGTGAATGAAAAAATATACCTCTAATTGATACAACCAATGATTTAATTTTAAGGCAATGATATCACATTGGTACGACTTTGTGTTTACCTTTAATTCCATATTGAATAGGGACTATGAATTGGTAATGACACTCAAGCTCATTTACTTTTTCTTAGGTTCTTTCCTTGACTCCTATTTTGGGTCTTCATGATCCCTTGATTTTACCTTTGATTTGATTGTTTGCTAGAACTACCATAAGGAGGCTCATATTGTGGTTGATATTGCTAGCCTATACTTCTAGTATTATGAATCTCTCTTCTGCTAAATCAGGTTTATTTTGAACATACTTTTTGGCCATGGCTAGGTATCTATAAATTCTACTTTTTCCCCCTAGATCCTCTACAATTTCCCCTTAGATTCCCCAAAAGAAACCTACTATAATATGAACATGATCTGTAGACTACCATGGATATTCCACTAGACAACTTGTCACAATAGATTTGATAAAATAAACTAAAATCTATACTATGAAGGAAAAAAGTGTAGAAAAAAATACAATCACGCACCATTCAGAATGGACACAAGGAGTTTCTCTAGGAAACCCTTATGGGAGGAAACCCAACTAGAAGGTGAGGCTTCTTTGCTCTCTTTTTTGGTATGGAAATAATGCAAGTAAAAAGTGTTATCACCAAACTAAGGCTGGGTGGAGCTTAGTAAGTTGGTGTAACTATTTTTTTTTTTTTTGAAAAAAAAATTCTAAGATTCTCAGTATACAAATGAAAACTTCAGAAGTCTAATTCTATATTTTTCATGAGATTATGCAAGTGAAATAATGTGATGAAAGTCACCATTGGGTATGGAGTCAACTATGGAATATCAATTACAAACAAATTGCTTTCATGGAAGCTGAGGAAAATTTGGATTTAATATGATTTGAAATAAACTTTTACAATAAAACACAACAAATGAAGGAAGTTGGAGCATCTGAAATGAATTCCAAGTAATCAAATTTCTATGAAACTCATAACAATACATAAGACATGAAGATGTAACATACGAGCCAAAACATAATCATAGGTGAAAAAGATAGTCTGATGCAAATGTATATTAGTTGAAGAAAAAGGTTACAAAAGTGGTCCTCCTCACATCATCCATCAACCTTCTCGAACTCTAAAAATTCCCTATTTATAGTGTGAAAACCCTTTTTACATAGGTCTGCCACCTAGGCCAAACTCTCGAAACTGATGTAGAGTTCTAATCCCAAAAGGAATTCATTACATTGAGAGAAATTAGAGATAATTTTGTTGAAAAGAGTTTGTAACCTAAAAGGACTCTATCATAATTAATTTCATCAACAAACTTTAAGTAACCCATACTAATGATGCTTATCGAACCAAATTTTTTTTTCTAAGGTGGCATCAACCATGATCAGGTGGAAAATTGTTATGCTAAAATTTATGCTCTGATATTCAGGATTTTGAGGATGAGTTGTGCGTTGGTGAGGTGGCAAAACTGGTGAGTTGTTTTAACCATGTCAACCATTTGGAATGGATTGCTGAGCTAATGTGGTGCTTGCTTTGGATACTCTACCATATGTTACCAAGTGTCCTGGATTCTCTCTAACTGATCATTAAATGCCTGGAGGTTTCTTCTGGATGAATGATCTTTTTAAGTTGTCTCTGATTGAAATACCTTCCTCATGCTTTTGAAGACTCATCCTTTGCCCTTTAAGCTGGTTAGGTTCTAGAACCTTTTTACATATCATCCCCTGCCCTGTCATTTTTCCACTCATCAGTGCTGAGTCACCTTTGGTGCCAATTCCCCTATTACTGGAAATTTATGTTGAACTGCCTGAGATAATTTCATTGCAATTTAAATCATATATGGATAAAATAACAGTTTTGGCCACGTTTTGGGATGAGAGTGAAGGGGAGCGCTCAGGGAATGGAATGATAAGTGGGAGTTGGATCAGGCAGGAGGAGATACATGGCAGTAGGGGAGTGGAGGGAGGTATGCAGGAAGGAGAGTGGTAAAATGGGTTTGTTTGGGGGAGTTCAGGGGGGGGGGGTGTGGGGGGTGCGAAATGATGAGGGGCCGACACATCGACATGGGGCCTGTGGGGAGGAAACCACTTTTCAACCCCCCCCCGCTGGTAGAGGTTAGATGGATAGGGGGCTGCGAAAAAGGTTGTGGGTCGTCGATTTGGTGGACTGATTGATCAGGCGGTTGGATGGAGAGCGAGACTTAACCATATTCGACAAATGCCTTTTATTGTTTTGTAAAGTTTATTACATATGCATAAGACTTTGGTTAAAATTCATATGCCTTCTGACTTAGGATAAAAGAATTTTGATCCCAAACTTAGGCTAATAGTACATATTCTATAATTTTTCTGAACTTTGGATAAACTGCACTAATAAGCCTATAATTTAAGATAAAGCCTTTGATATAAAATTGACCTCTTTTTATCCTTTCAACCCTTTTTGGAAATAATTTGGAGAATGAAACAAGTTTTGAAATACGAAAAATTGTATTACTTTATTCCCCTAACTATGCTAAGTCACTTTAAAAGACTGATATGATGAAAATGAAGCCTTGTTCGCCTTGTTTGGTGACATTTTTGGACTTTCAATGGAAAAACAAGGATACCTAGATATAGACTTAAATGGAGATGGAATGACTGGCCTAAGACTCTAAATGACAATGAGTGACATGACCTCTGAGACGATGATGACCATGGATGGAATGAGGGGAGTAACATTTCTGAACTATACCATATGTAGTGACAAAAATTTATTCTAAAACTTATTTGAAAAGACAAAATTTTTGACGTAGGACTAGTAGAAAATAAACTTAAAGAGCATGTTTGATCACTGAACATATTGACACTAACACTACCCTAACTTAACCTAATTGACTCATGACTCAAAACAAACCTAATGGTTATCTTGGATAACACAAAGAATAAGGCACTCTTTACGTATTTACTAGAGACCTATGGCCTATTAGGATGCTACAAAACACTAACCCTGTATGTTATTCTATACCACTCTTAGTTTCTCTATTCTACTATGGAACAAGATATAATAGCATAGAATGCAAACCATTCTCATAGTGGCTCGATTTTAACATATCCTAGCAACAAATTAGGGATAAGGTTTGATTCCTTCAACTCTCAACTAGAGAAAAAATTGACCTTTCTAGGGTCTTCTTCATAGTCCACATGTGACTATCTCATTTTCCATGAGTAATGGGGGTTGACATGGAATCATCTCAAACCATGGTGGTAAAACTAGAAAGTCACATTTTGGGAGGCCTAACTTTTGCATATGAACTATTATTGAGATTTTTCTTGCACCACTAGAAAGGTCTTTGAGTGTAGAAAAATTCTAGGGGATCTCACACAATACTAATTTTTTGGACACAAAAAAACTTCACTGAATGCCTCCAAATGGTCTGAGAAGGTTTCAGATCACAATTCTCCAAATTGGTACTTGCGATAAAATTGACCCTGCAAGTTGATTCCTGCAAATTTTCCACTCTCAAAGCATTAAGATATATGAAAAATAATATAATGATCCTGTTGGGGTTCCCATGTTTTGGCCAGGTTGACAGAGACCAAAAGATGAGACAACATAGAACCACTTTGGGACCTTAGGATCTAGCCCTCCTAGGTCCAGAGAGGGATCTCTCTATACAAGTCAAAGGATATGTCTTTGAAGCTCTAAGTTATGATTTTAGGCTAGTTGTAAGCTCACGGTTGTTTGTTTGATTGTTTGTGTTTGGTTGGAGGGCATCAGGAAAAGAAGGACCAATATAAGACCAGGATGAGCAAAGAGGAAGCTTAGCCAGAGACAGATGACTCAGAGAACATCAAAGCCATTGGGCTATGGAGTCAAGAAAGGATTTATTTGTAATCAATGTACAAGCTTTCAGTTGGGCTAGTCATCTAGAGCATTTGGATCTTAAAGGAGATATTTGGAATGGGAAATTAAGGACTAAAAATGAAAGGAGGAGGACCAACCAACTTTGTCTATAGATCAGACCAGAGGTCATTTAACTCCAGGCCTGCTTGGACAAAATCAGAGGCAATACAAGGGATCTTGGAAAGGGTTAATTGAGATGGACAGATCCTAGAGGGGCAGAGACCAGGTTCTATACCTCCAGTGTTCTCAACACATTCAACTAATCCCAACAAGAACATCTAAACACAGATTTCATTAATTCATACATCAGAGAGCAAGCAATAACATCCACTACACTGGTTAAACCAATTGAAATCAACATTCAGATACACATATAAGCAGAAAACATAAAAGGCTGGGAGAGCAGCAACATAAGGTACCTATCAAGGGTAAATCTTATGCCAAACTTCTGATGCGAGCCTGAAGAAACATGATGAAATGAAAGCAAGTCAATCACAAGTACAGAGAAAGGAAAACATCACCAGCTGCTTTAGATCAGGATCCAAAGAAACATGCTTGTCATATTAAAAACAAAACCAATCAGTCTGAATACATCAAATCTCAGCCTATCTTACAATATACACAGAGAACTTGTCTCAAGAGGAGAATACTTGCATTTCACCGATATCTCATCAACAACCATTACAATGTTTCCCTCTATGCTTTATAGCAGATGGTGGATAGAAAATCGAATATGAGGGTAGGTGAAAATTAAATGTATCATTAAACACAGAGTAGAGAAATAGGGCCGAGGCCCATTCTATTTGAATATTGAGTATTTAATGTCTGTCACCTTTATATGCAGGGATGATCTTCTTCAGATTTTCCTTTACTCCAGACATGACTTTGTTGCATTCTGGCAGCCATACTTTGTTGTACTTGTGGAGAATAAACAAATGGTAAATAACTGCTGAGAGGTCTGCTTCATAAATTTTCTGATTTCTTTGAGCTGCTGTTAGGGTAGAAATTCCTTCAGGGACATTCTTTTACTGTGCATAGGACCTTTTGGATGGATCCTCGGGGTCTTCAAACTGCTGCTGCGCATTCTAAACCTGTGGTTAAGGCTTAAGATCTTCATTAGCTTGCCTTATTCTCTCTGCTCTGTACTGGGACACTTCGCTGCTTCAATTCCATCTCTGACAGGTTAGCTCGGGTTTTAATGGTGATGGGAGATTTTCAGAGTTCAAAATCCTGCTTTTCTTTAGTGCAAATCCCATCAGCCGCTTTCCTTGACAATTCTATAACAGCGCCAGCCCTTGGATTTAATTCTGTCTACACAGCGTGCCATGTAGAAACATGGCGGTCTTTCACCTTTGGAAACCTTGCAAAACAACGAATTGTGAAGAGAAAACATGGGCAGGAACGGTGAAGGCGACGAGGACTACGAACATGGCTATGCTGATGAGCTGGAGGAGAAAATTGCGGAAGAAATGGTGAAAATCACTCTGGTATATGGTTGGCGGAGCACGAAGAGAATAAACGCGAAAAATGAATGAAAAACACCTAAATAAACCAGTTTATGTAATGGACTAGGAATATGTACGGAGGGTACTTGTGGCAATGACGTGGCGAGACGGGGTGACAGGGCGAGGCAGGAGACCGTGGAATGGTCAACAATGCATGGACAGATCTGGACCGTCGATCGGGCGAAGATCGACGGCAGGGAGCGACGGACGGGGGGTCAGCTGGATCGTCCGATCAATCTAGATTAACGGTCAGGAACGCCCCCGAAATGAATGGACCGTGAGCCGTTGATCTGCGGGATAAAAACGGATGGTGGGGATAGACTACGGGGGGCCAAGGTGTATGGGCACGAGAATTTTGGAGCGACCCCCCATAGTGAATAACAACCGTTGATTTGAGTCGTCCCATATCCCGAGGAGTCAACTACGGGGGCACCAAGGTTTGACCCTACGGATAGAGTAAAGCCCCAGCAGGGGAAACGCTTCGGTCATGGCGTCGGGTCACATGGAGAGAAAAAGGAGCGCGGGGCTATGGCCAAAGGGGCCAGGGCCCGAAATATGATTTTTGCACATTTTAAAGCATTTTTAGGCCCAAGGTAAGGAATGATAGGGAGGCGAGGTGGAGAATTAGGGAAATAAAGGGTGATGGGGGGGGTTAAGGGGATTTTGGAGAATTTAAGAGGGTGATGGTGGGGATAAAAGGAAGAAAAGGGATTTTGACAAAGGAAAGGGGAGGGTAAAATGAGGGTATTTGCAGGGGTATAAAGGGGCAATAGTGGGCCCTTTGAGAAATGGATCAGCAGAGGGGATTAGAATTGGGCACAACACAAAGAGACTCCAAGGAGGATGGATTTTCAGGGGAAAGGCATTCCTTGGAGGCTCCAGAACAATCTAGCCCCCAGCTTGCTTGTCAAGAATTCCAAAGGGGGGCTAACAGTGGCTCCACATGGGGATGGCTGCTCCTTGGAGGAGTCAAGAATTCAGAAATTGATCTCTTGGTGTAGGCCAGATGCCTGCTGTCATAAGCCATCTTTCTTCTTCAATTTTAGCTGCCACAGTATGATAGAAACATCAACAAAACTATTTCCCAACCAATCTACCTACCCAAACTACAGTTCTACAATTTTCCCTTGGGTGCATTTGAACTAGCAGACCCTTTACATTATTTTATTTTGAAAGCAAAAACAAACCTACTCTAGATCTACCCTTATTTCTCCATGAGGCCAGATTAGACTGTTGGCCTCATATAATTCTCTACCTAATCTACTACCTGTTGGGATTAAACTGTCCAATAGGTTTCTTCACCTACATTCTAGGACAGGAAATTTAAACACAGCCAAGCCAGGATTAGACTGTCTGACTTGCTGGACAGAAACTTGTAGAAGAAAAAACTGTGAAGGCATGGAATTCTGCAACTTTGAAACATTCGTCTTTATTTCTTGTGACTCAGGTTTTGAGCATATTTGAGTCACCTCTTTTCTTTGCTTCAGCTCTGGTTTTGGGCATATTAGAGCTGGTTCTTCTTTCACTGCTGATCCAGATTTTGAGCTTATTAGGACCAGCTATTCTGCTTCCTTTGGCTCGGATTTTGATCAGGTTTGAGCCATGCTTTTTACTTCAGAGGTTCATGTTTTGAGCATGTCTGAACCTCTCTTTTCATTCTGTTTTTTTTTTTGGAACATTTTCTCTTTTTCTGAAAATGAAAACTGCAATGGTATGTACAATGGAAATGAAACTGGAAATGAAAAATTAGCAGAAATAGTGTTTGAGCATCCTGCCATTGACAGGACCCCCAAACAACTCTGTACCATCAAGTTCTTGTAAGAAAAATGCATTAGGACCCACAGTGGCTTGGATGACAAATGGACCTTGCCACAAGCTGTCAAATTTGCCATGTTTGCCTCTGTCCTCTCTTCTCGAATCCCACCTCAGAACCTTATCTCCAACCTTGAAGTCTTAAGATTTGGTTATTTTGTCAAACTATCTCTTTATGCCTTCCTGTACTCTGACAGCTCTGCTATTAACCTGCTCCCTTGTTTGCTGCAGATGGATGGTTTCATTTATTCTCCTTATCATGTTGTCTTCCTCTGATTGGATCTCCTGGACAAGTTTGATCACTGGAACTCCAAGACTAGTAGGAAAAATTGCTTCAGTCCCATAAACCAGCTGGAAGGGTGACATGCCAATAGATTTCTTTGTGGTGAGCCTGTCTGCCCACAAAGCATGCACCAACTTTTTGTGCCATGACCTTTTGTTCTCTTCCAGCAGCTTTTTAATGATTGTAACCAGGCTTTTATTTGATGATTCAGCTAGGCCATTACCCTAGGGGTAATAGGCAGTTGAATGTCCGAGCGTTATTCCGTACCTGTGACAGAAATCAACCATTCTTTTGGATCCGAAAGTAGCAGCATTGTCAGTGATTATTTTCCTTGGATAGCCAAACCGAGATAAGATGTAGTCCTCTAGGAACCTAATGATGACAGAGTCAGTGGCATCCCTAGTGGGTATGGCTTCTATCCATTTAGTGAAGTAATCTGTGGCAGTCAGGATCCATTTATGCTGTCCATAGGAGGCAGGATGAATCTCTCCTATAAAGTCTAGGCCCCATTGCATGAAGGGACCTTCTATGGTGATAGGTTGTAAAGGGAGGGGGAGGAGTTTTCTTTTGCCTTCAAAGATCTAACATTTATGATAGGCAAGTATCATTTTATGGACATCACTGAAGAGGGTAGGCCAGTAGTAACCAGCCCTGAGTATCTTGTTTTCATTTTATGAACATCACTAAAGAGTGTAGGCCAATAGTAACCAGCCCTGAGTATCTTATTTGCAGTGGCCTTCCAACTCAGGTGGCCTCCACAATCCCCGGCATGGAATTCTCGTTGGATTCTTTCAGCTTCAGTTTCAGGCAAACATTTCAGCAAAAGACCATTTGGATTTTTCCAATATAGACTCTCATTCATAATGCAGTAATTTCTAGCTTTGAGTTTTATGAATCTGGCCTTTGTTTTGGACAGTTCTGGAGGGGCATTGAGGTTAGTGAGCACGTAAAGGATATCAGCATACCAAGGAGAGTTCTGAAACTGGTCCTCAACAGTTGGATGGGGCAATCCTTCCTGCTCATCTAGGGCATTTATCATGTTAATGTCAAGGGCCTGCAAGTTTGATTCAGCCATTAACTGGGCCAAGCCTTGACCTTTGATCAGCTTAGTGGGTTTTATTTCAAGGTCGTATTCCAAGATGGTAGCAATCCATTTTCCCCTTTTCCCATCAGGGTCTTGGGACAAGATATCCTTAACCACTATATTTGGCACATAGGCAATGGTGTGAGAATGCAGAATGTACACCCTAAAGTCTTTTAAGGCCTTAATCAGAGCATAGGCCTGTTTTTCCATGATGTTGTACTTTAAGGGTGCATCTCTTAAGGCTTTACTGAAGAAGGCTATAGGCTGTTCATTACCTTCTGAATTTTTCTGCAGCAAAACTGTAGCTATTGTGTGTTGGGAAGCAAATGAAAAGATCAGAAAATATTTTGAGAAGTCAGGGCTGATAAGGATAGGGGCCTGAGTGAGAGCAAGTTTTAATGACTCAAAATATTTCTTGGCTTCAACAGTCCACTTAATCCCTGCATCTTTCTTTAGCATTTCAGTCATTTTCCTAAGATGTTCAGCAAGATTGGGGATAAATATTCTAAGGAAATTGATCTTCCCTATGAAGGACTGCAATTCCTTGATGTTTCTTGGATGTGAGATTCGAAGTATTCCCTCAACTCGCTGTGGGTCTATCCTGATCCCTTTCTCAGATATAATGTGGCCAAGAAGTTTACCTTCTTGCAACCCAAAAACAGTCTTCTTAGGATTTAGGGACAGACCATACCTTCTACATTTTTCAAAGACTTTCCTCAGATGTTTCAAGTGTTCTTCTTCAGTTTTAGAAAATACAGTCAAGTCATCCAAGTAGATAACTATGAAGTGTCCTATCTCCTCTGAGAAAGCTATGTCCATCGCTCTCTGGAAGGTAGCTCCAGCATTCATCAATCCAAAAGGCATTTTCAAGTACATGAAGGTGCCCCATGGAGTGGTAAAAGCTATTTTGAGTTGATCTTCTGGGAGTACCAGAACTTGGTTGTATCCTGAAAAACCATCAAGCAGGGAGATTCTCTTAGAGCCCACTACCTTCTGTAGGATATGTTCCATTCTAGGCAAGGGGTAGTTGTCTTTCAGGGAGGCTCTGTTGAGGTTTCTAAAGTCTATGCATAGTCTGATCTCTCCTGTTTTCTTCCTTACAGCCACTAAGTTTGACACCCAATCAGAAAACCTTACAGGGACTATTATGCCTACATCATACATCTTCCTGATCTCTTTCTCTACTGCAGGCAATTGTTTTGGATTGATTCTTCGAAGTTTTTGTCTGAAAGGCTTCTGATTTTCCTTTAGTGGTATCTTATGTTGTATGATGTTGGTGTCATAGGCCTTTAAGTCTTCATAGCTCCATGCAAACACATCAATGAATTCCTTAAACAGGCCTGTGTATTTATTTTTCATGTCTGCAGGTATAGACTTGGCCAGTTTTATCATTTTGGGCTTATCTTCAGTGCCGATGTTGCATTCTTCCACATCAGAATCAGCATGTTCTATTGTGGGCTTTTTTGCTACGTCATTCAAGTCAAAAAGGTCCTCTAAGGGTGCTAGGACTCTGGGTATATTCTTGTCTTTGGCCTGCAACACTTCGACCTCTTCATTTTCTGCGTTTTCACTATTTTCGTTAAAATTTCCAGTTTTATCAGAAAAAATATTTATTGCTATGTTACAGGGAGTTTCTACGTTACAGGGTGTTTCTTCCTCGTCTGAGGAATCTTCATCTAGGCAGAAGCTATCAGATTTGGAGTCTGAATCAGAAAATTCAAACTCATTTCTGCGTATCAGGAAATCCTCAATCTGTTTGTCTCCTTCGAAAACCTACCAGTATTTTTCATTGTCTGGCACCGCAGGTCTGAATTTGGTCTGGATGATGATCTGTTGGTCATTGGGGGCCTTAGGATATGAACTAGCTAGGCAAGCTAATCCATTAGCAACAGCGTTTTGACCCCTAGGAATGAACACTAATTTATATTCAACGAATGTTTTCAACAGATCCAGAGTGTCATTCCTATATGCTCTTAGTCTGGGATGTTTTTCTAAATACTCACCATTCACCTATTTGATCACTAACTCTGAGTCTCCTCTCACAACTATCTTATGGGCTCCTAAATTTTTCAACAGATTCAGCCCCAGGATGAGAGCCTCATATTCTGCAATATTGTTTGTGCATTTGAAATGCAGATTCACAGCGTGGCTCTCTGCATGATCATCTCCTGTGTTATGTAGCCACACTCCTGCTCCAGTGTTTTGCCTAGTACAGGACCCATCAAAGTTCATTTCCCACAGGGGTTCATTGTTTACTTCGTCTTCATCCCCTCCCCTACAGCTGGATTTTCCATTATGTTGAGTTGTGAGGTTTGTGCTAGGAGGAGGGTCATTTTGTGGTTCATTATGGGCATGGAGATCAGGGAGCTGGCTGGCTTGCTATTTTTGTTCTGTTTCTGTTCTATTCAGAGTTACGTTTTCAGTATTTTTCCCATGGTCCTCTTCATCGTATTCTTCTAGAGTAGCCATTATGTTGAAATCCATGAGCTCTACGTTTGTGTTTCCGTTATCTGATCTCGGCTCTTCTGAGGATTGGTCATTGTAGAGAATGAAAGAGTCTAGATCTGTACGTACAGAGTATAATGGTGAATTTTCAGGCTTCTCGGGGCTACTGACTAAGAATTTCATCTAAGACTCTCTATACAGTCTTCTAAGTTGGCCAAATATAGGGATAGTAGCATAAGAGCCATCCATCTGCATTGTTCCTTGCAGTTTGGCTCCCCATGATCTTGACAATAGCATGCCATACTTTGGTGGCACATCTGCCACCACAACATCCATGACCATACATTTAGCAGGAATCTGGGTTAAACTCACACATAAGTCTTTGATGAGGCCTAGGCATTTTACTCTGCTAGAGTCAAATGAATATAAGTCTTTGTAGGGTCTGGTGATTTCTAGGCCTAGCCTCTCCATCACTACCTTGGGCATTAAGTTGTGAGACGCTCTAGAATCATGCATTGCATTGTGCAAGATCTTGTCATGAATGTTGAGACTGATATAAAAAGGTGGAACTACCCCTTCCTGAAACTTTCCCTCAATCTTTGGACCAAACAGCAGGGCGGCTTGATCATCACTTAGATTTATAGTGTCACTATTTACACTCAGATTTAATGCTTTCAAAATCCGGCCTTTATATATATCCTGAGTGGCCAACTCAGATAAAGGTACAGAGATTTTAATTTTCACAATCTCACTCTCTAAATTGAAAGTGGACTGGGTCTTTGGAATGTTCAACTCTGTCTTATTTGTTACTACCTTAGTAGTTGAATCAGTTTGTGATTTTTCACTATGTACAGGGTTGGGAACTGTTGTATCAGGAGCACTAACTGTGGTGCTAGTACTGCTAGTTGGTTGACCTTGTTTTTCAGTGTTTTGGTTGTCTTTTTCTTTGTCTTTTCCAGAACCTTCAGCTGCTGATTTGGAATTCTCAGCAGTTGCTTTAGAAGTTTTGTCAGGATTTTTCTTGATTGTAATCTCAGGAGTCTTGGATTTGGGAGTATCTTGGTTTTTCTTTCTCCTAAGTTCATATTGTTCCCTGACTTGCAACATGGAATTTTCAAATCCTAATCTATAATCCTCAGACTCAAACCACTCCTCATCACAACCAGTGGTGGAGGGATGGTCTTCTTCTGAATCATAATTTAGGATTGAGTCTTCTGTTTCAAACATGTTTATTGCATTCCCTTCAGACTCTTCTATGATTCCCTCATCCTCATCTAGAAATTTTTGGAAAGGGGGAATAACTTGTTGATCTAATTCTTTCTGTCTGTTGGGAGTGGCATTGTTGTTTCTTCTAAAGTTCTGGTTCTGGTTTTGATTTCTGTTTTGGTTACTAACTGTGACAACCATTCTCTCCATCATTTGTTGTAGCTTATCCACATTTTTAGATAATCTATCATAGTTTGGATCAGAGGTGGAAGCTACGTTGTCATCCCTATATGTTACCCTCTTTTCAGCTTTTAGTCTTGCCCTTTTTTCCATTAAGTTTGCTTCTATGGTTATGGCTCCTTTCTGCATGTCTTCCAGGGTGGTATACTCTTTATCTCTAAGCTCATAGGCCATGTCAGCATCAAATCCATCAGGATATTTTTCTAGGGCCATACCTTGTGGAGGTTTCATGTGTGGAGGGAGAGCATTATAAATGCTGTTGAATCTAGTGGTGTAATCATGAACACTCTCTCCTACGTTCCTCTTAAGGGACATGTATTCTGCTAGGAGCTGGCGAGGGTTTGCTCTAACCTCCCACTTGTTTATGAATGTCTGGTATAATGCAGGGAGATCTCGAATACTTCCAGGAGGTAAACCTTTAAACCATTTCTTTACCTCACCCCCTAAGCTTTGGGCAAAGATTCTCATTTTGATTGTCTCATCATCAATCTCCATATAATCAAAAGAATCCTCCATTTTATCTACATGTTGCTGCGCTGTTATGGACTCTTTAGCAGTGAAGTGTGGGATTTTTGACTGATAATCATTGGGCAAGGGTAACAAGGGTTGAGGTAAAAGCAAAGGTGCATACCAGGCTGCCATAATGATGTTCTGATGGGGTATAGGGTTAGCTTGAGCAGCTGGTATTTGGATGACAGGGATGTTTGGACCAGCAGAAGTCTGTTGAGCAGATCTAGGGTGAGAGAGCCCCAAGTTTTGAAGGAAGTGAAAATCAGGTGGTGTGGAAGGAGGGGTTTCACTGTCCCTAGGGTCCGGCTGGTCTGAAACACTGAATGACCTAGTTCTAGGTAATCTGTTTTGAAGGTCTAGGTCGAAGAAAGGGTCTAATAGAGCTGCAAGATCTTCTGGTGCAGAATTAGCTCTATGAATGTTGCTGGAAATAGTTGATCTCCTACTTACAGGTGTTCTCTTGAGGATTTTCTCAGGATTATCAACTATTTCAGGTGGGTTTGGATCAGGGAAAGCTCTCGTATGAATGGTTCTGTGAGCCAGAATGTTGTTCTTGAACTAAGCAGCTTAACCCTACTTGTTACTTCTATTGTGGTTGATATTGTCTCAGGGCTGGTCTCCCAGCGGAGTCTTCATTATGTTTCGGGTCTAGTCTCCCAGTGGAGTCTGATGCGAAACCAAGATGATCAGCAGGCCTACTGATCACCAGTGGAGTCTTTTAACGTTTAGGAGCTATGGAGTCGCCAGGTGGAAAGGTTTAAGGTATTTCAGGGGATACACTGTCTACCACAGTGCTGATGAAATATCCCTTTTCAAGGATATCCCACTAAACATAGCAAACTCTAACCAGAGATTGTCTGAAAGGGCATTTACCAAATATGTCACCTCAAATAAGAGGATGAGATTCGGAAGCTACCTGGCCCTTTCCAGGCTCTGTCTAAGAGTATGGGGTAAAACACACAAGAGGTAAGTGGAATGGGAAGGATAAGTGTTTTACTACCAACCTAACCAGAGATTCTAGGTTTTCTGAGGTTTGGAGATGTATCAAGATGAAAGTACTCAGAAAGTCCCCAGCGGAGTCGCCATTATGTTTGGGTTCCCATGTTTTGGCCAGGTTGACAAGACCAAAAGATGAGACAACATAGAACCACTTTGGGACCTTAGGATCTAGCCCTCCTAGGTCCAGAGAGGGATCTCTCTATACAAGTCAAAGGATATGTCTTTGAAGCTCTAAGTTATGATTTTAGGCTAGTTGTAGGCTCATGGTTGTTTGTTTGATTGTTTGTGTTTGGTTGGAGGGAATCAGGAGAAGAAGGTCCAATTATAAGACAAGGATGAGCAAAGAGGAAGCTTAGGCAGAGATAGATAACTCAGAGAACATCAAAGCCATTGGGCTATGGAGTCAAGAAAGGATTTATTTGTATTCAATGTGCAAGCTTTCAGTTGGGCTAGTCATCTAGAGCATTTGGATCTTAAAGGAGATATTTGGAATGGGACATTAAGGACAGAAAATGAAAGGAGGAGAACCAACCAACTCTGTCTATAGATCAGGTCAGAGGTCATTTAACTCCAGGCCTGCTTGGAAAAAATCAGAGGCAATTACAAGGGATCTTAGAAAGGCTAGCTGGTCGTGCAAAGATCCTAGTGGACAGGGCTAACACTAATCCCTAGTGTTCCCAAACCTTCCAGCTAAATCCTACCAAGAACATCTAAACATGGACTTCATCAATTCATACATCAGAGAGCAGGAAATATCATCCACTACACTGGTTAAATCAATTGAAATCAACATTCAGATACACATATAAGCAGAAAACATTAAGGGCTGGGAGAGCAGCAACATAGGGCACCTAACAAGGGTGAATCCTATGCCAAACTTCTGATGCAAGCCAGTAGAAATGAAATGAAATGAAACATGAAATAAGAGCAAGTCAATCACAAATACAGAGAAAGAGGAAACATCACCAGCTGCTTTAGATCAAGATCCAAAGAAATGTGCTTGTCATATTAAAAACAAAACCAATCAGGTACAACATTGCCCACAACTTGAACATTCAGTCTGAATACATCAAATCTCAGCCTATCTTACAATATACACAGAGAACTTATCTCAAGAGGAGAATACTTGCATTTCACTGATATCTCATCAACAACCATTACAATGTTTCCTTCTGTGCTTTATAGCAGATGGTGGATAGAAAATCGACTGAGAAGGTAGGTGAAAATTAAATGTATCATTAAACACAGAGTAGAGAAATAGGGCCGAGGCCCATTCTATTTGAATACTGAGTATTTAATGTCTGTCACCTCTATATGCAGGGATGATCTTCTTCAGATTTTCCTTTACTCCAGACATGACTTTGCCACATTCTGGCGGCCATAATTTGTTGTACTTGTGGAGAATAAACAAATGGTAAATAACTGCTGAAAGGTCTGCTTCATAAATGTTCTGATTTCTTTGAGCTGCTGTTAGGGTAGAAATTCCTTCAGGGACATTATTTTACTGTGCAGAGGACCTTTTGGATGGATCCTCGGGGTCTTCAAACTGCTGCTGTGCATTCTAAACTTGTGATTAAGGCTTAAGATCTTCATTAGTTTGCCTTATTTTCTCTGCTCTATACTGGGACACTCCGCTGCTTCAATTCCATCTCTGACAGGTTAGCTCGGGTTTTAATGGCGATGGGAGATTTTCAGAGTTCGAAATCCTGCTTTTCTTTAGTGAAAATCCCATCAGTCGCTTTCCTTGACAATTCTATAGCAGTGCCGGCCCTAGGATTTAGTTCTATCTACAAAATTCTCCATTAAGATGGTACGACAAAAATATAGAGTCTTTCACCTCTAGCGACCCTGCAAAACAACAAACTGTGAAGAAAACCATGAAGGTGAATGACGGATGAGGTGGATGGAGGTAATGGACGCATTTGGTGACATGGCGGAAGAAATTACAGAGGAAACAGTGAAAACTTGCTCTGGTTGGGGTTGGCGGAACACAGAGCGAAAATGCATGAAAAACATTAAAAAACACTAACTTTGAACGTATATACGCAAGAGAATGAGAGACTGTATGGGGGGTGTACGGGACGCGCACATGGAGGTGACGTGGCGAGGCGGGACGACAAGGAACGGTCAATGGAGGATAAACAAATCTGGACCGTCAACCAGGGTGGAGATTGACGGTTGGGAGCAACAGGCGGTGGACCAGCAGGCACGATGGTCGGGCGTTAAGCAGTGCGCAGGTTCGATGAGTGAGCGCCGTTGGATGAGGGCTCCAAAATCTGACGGCCGTCATTTATTCCGCTACCCGTCTATCACCCGAACAATAGCGCGCGAAATGAAAGCGGTTTCAGGTTCGTATAGAGGACACGTGGCGATCGGCTAGTGGAATCGCTGGGTGATGGAAGAAAACCGCTAACTCGCAGATGGTGGTGCGGAATTTACCGGCGGGTTTTGAAACGCGAAGGCGGGGTGGGGACCACCGTTTTGGGCGAGCACCGCGCCGTCGGATCCGGTGCTTAACGGATGGCAAAGATTTACCGAAAAATCAAACCGGTGGCAAACCTTTACAACCCAAAAATGTGATTTATCAAAGGTTTTTTATGATTTTTGGGCGGAAAAAGGGTTAGAGGGGATAAGCACCCAACGGGTTTAGCGAGTGGTCCCAACGCTTAGGCATATGGACGGAAAGGGTGCGGGGGCTTAGAAGGAAAGGGGCTAGGCTTAATACAATGTGGAACATGGGGTTTTAGGCCCTTTTTAGTGCATTCCAAAGCCTCTAAAGGGTAACGGTAGGGAGATGGAGTGGAGATTTGGAGAAATAAAAGATGAAGGTCGGGTTTGGGATAGGATTTAGGGGGAATTTTGACAAAGGAAAAATAGAGGTTGAGATGGGGAAGTTTGCAGGATATAGGGATAAAAAAGGCCCCTTTTGAGGAATGGATCAGCAGAGAGGATGTATATTAGGCCTAGCACAAAGAGACTCCAAGGAGGATGGGTTTTCAAGGGAAAGGCATTCCTTGGAGGCTCCAGAACAATCTAGCCCCCAGCTTGCTCGTCAAGAATTTCATGGGGGGGCTAACATATGTAAAAGAAACAGAGGAACACAAATGCACACAATTTTGAAGGTGGAACCCCCTCCTAGACAAAACTAATTACTGTGCTTTTCTAATAATTCTTTTCAACTCCAATTGAAAATAAAGCTCCAACTTCCTAGAATCTAGAAAAGCATTCTTCTCCAGCTCCCACTGGATGGATGCTCCAACGCCCAAGATTCTTCAG
>JAXQQM020081435.1:0-18258 GCA_034641835.2 Pinus albicaulis | reverse complement strand
AGCACATTCCCATCAAGTATCATTTCTTACGTGAACAAGTGCTTGAGCAAACAGTGAAGTTGGAGTATGTTCCCTCCAAAGAACAAGTTGCTGATATCTTTACCAAACCTCTACCCAGGGAAGCGTTCGAGTATCTAAGACAGAAGCTGGGAGTGTTATCTGCCAGTCAAAAGAACAAATCTGCATAATTTTAGAAGATGGCTTGGGATACGCGGGTTTCCTGAAACACAGTCGCGTATATACGCGAGTTCCTGCACAGAAAACCGCGTATGGTTGGTTGCTGACAATTTTTGGTTGGTTCAGCTCTCTTCAGCACAGCTGCAGTGCTGTTTGGTATCTCTGATATTGTTTGGTATCTCTGGTGGTGTTCCAGTTCTCATAATTATGTTTCTAATGTTTTGATGAAGATGCCTTGATGATTTGTTGGTGGAAGTTTTCAGGATGCACAAACTAAGGGGGAGCCTTAGTCATTTGGGAAGATTGCTTGGTTGCACAGATTCAGGAGGAGCATTAGTTTTGCTGAGTATAATGCATTGTTGGCATTATGATGGTTCTGATTTATGATCTCTCTTGAGGTCTTCTTCGTATTGGTCATGAAAAGTCATATTTGTATTTTTGATGAAAAGGTCATGTTGAGACCCTTGATGTAAAATCTGTAATATTCAGTCATGTATGAACTTGTCAAATTTGTAAACCCACTTGGTTGGGTAGCTGAGTCATTTTTTGTAAACCCACTTGGTTGGGTAGCTGAATTGAAATGTGTAAACCCACTTGGTTGGGTACTTGAGTCTCATATGTAAATCCACTTGGTTGGATATTTGTTGTAAGTATGAGTCTTTGGTGATAGGAAGAGTCATGTACTTTATTGAAAAATATGTTGAAGTTTCAGCATGAACTCAGGGGGAGCTTGGCCACTTCAGCACATATCAGATCTGCAGAATGTTTCTTCCACATGAGGAGAAAAGGGGGAGAATGTTGGTTTTTTGATCCGCCCTTTGCCCTTGATGTCAAAGGGGGAGAGTGACATGGTGTTTGAATAAAGAGAAGATAATGATGTGACATATTTGGGAGAGTGACATGGTATCTATCTGTTGTGGTAACCAAACACCATCGTGGTTGCCATCAAGTCCAAAGGGGGAGATTGTTGGAAATATGATGCAGAGTGTTGTCCTTGATGGCAACCCACTGAATGAAGATGAAGACATGCGACTGTTGACATGTGTTGTCCTTGATGGCAATCCACCTGATGAAGTTATTCTTGACATGATGGACTTGGTAAATGATGTAAATCTGATGTTTGTTGACAATATGATCTTGTAAAGTGTTGTCCTTGAAGAGCAACCCACTTGATGAAGATGATGACAACTTACTTGATGAAGTTGTGCTTGAGAGAACATGTTCTGATGAAGAAAGTATGATAAAAAGAGTATGTCTCTAAGTATACGCGGATTTGCCTGAGGGAAGTCGCGTATGCACGCGGAAAATAACGTGCCAAGTCGCGTATGGGCTAAAGCGCTCAAAAAGTGCAAAACCAGGGGTAACCACCATGGTATTGACCCATGGTATTGGGTAATGATCCGCCTAATTGACCCCGTCCAGGTAGTTTTGGGCTCATGGTATTGTTTTGGCCCATGGTATTGAAAAAGGATAAACCTATATAAGGAGAACAAATTCATTGTGCAAAACATGAGTGTGGGTGCAAGATGTCTGAGCTTGAATGAATACTTCTCTCTGAAGTATATCTGAATGAAAAGGGTTACACTTGAATGATAAATCTGAATGTATGATGCACCAATGATGAAGAAGGGGATCTGGATCTGAATTTCTCTTGTATTTTCTAGATCTGATTATGGAAGGCTTAGATCTGTGATGAGGCGAGCATCTAGGCGAACATCTGTCTGAAGTAAAAAGGTAAATCTGAACTGAATATCTGATCTGTAGAAGTATGCTGCTTTGTAATGATTGAAGATCTATACGCTACTTCGCCGCGGAGGAAGCGCGTATATACGCGGCTTCGCTGAAGTAAAAGCGCGTATGCGCAATGAAATATACACTGAGGTATACGCTGGTTTGTGTGGACGGAAGCGCGTATATACGCGACATCAGTAAAGGGAAAGCGCGTATGCAAACTAGGGTTTGCTGAAGCAAGGGGTATGAAATATCTGATCTGTTCTGCTGTATTTCTGCTATCTGATCTGTGTTGATATGTATCTGTTGGTGACGTATGTTTGTGCTTAAAGGTATGGAAAGGGTCCAGTGTGAAAATATGATGAAACGTGGCCTGCAAGTGTTGTTCTATTGAAGTAGTTGGATTCAGTGTGAAAATTGATGAAACGTGGTCCAAGGTGGTGCTGAGGGTTGTAGCCTTCAGTCAGGGGGTCGTAGCTCCCTTCCATGTGAGGCTGGTAAACGAGATCGGGGGTTGTGGCTCCCTTCCGGAGAGGTGGTAGCGAGTCGAGGGGTTGGGCTCCCTTCCGGGGAGAGAATTTGATAAACGACGCGAATTAGGTGCACAACGTCTTGGTGAAATCTGCATGACACCTTATGTTGTAAGATGTTTTCTCCTATAATAAAATATTGAAGGCTGAGCAACTGCAGCGGTGGTTTTCTCCCGACTTGGGTTTCCACCTAAAAATCCTGGTGTTCATGTGTGATGCTTTGTGTGATGCTTTGTTCTATTCTTACTACACATGTTTACTGTTTATAGAACATCTAATGAATGAAGATGGAATAATATAAGTGAAGAACTAATGGCATAATTAGATCTCTATGTATACGCGATTTGTATGAAGGATATCCGCGTGTATACGCTAGTTGGCTTCAGCAAAGTAGCGTATGGGTTTTAAAGGAATGAAAAAGTAAAAAGCTTTGATTATGCGGTAAATCTTGATTCACCCCCCCTCTCGGTATTTTTCTCAGCAATGAGATGGCTCCAGAAACACTCAGAATTCATAAATGGCTTTGGAAAAACTAAAAAATAAAAGTTATTAGATTGAAGTAAAATAAGAGTCAGACCAAAGATCTCATCACAAGATTTCCAATGATGCAAAAAACACCTCAATTTGAGTTTTTATGTGAAATATATGTCCAACCAATGTTTTGTTCAAAATAGGCCCATTGGAAGCCACTAACGAAGAAACAATTTGTCACTTATTGGGGACAGATTCTGATAGCCAGAACAAGCGAATTTGTTTCTTAGTTAATTTTACTGTGACCCTTAAAATTTGACAAACGCCTTTTGACTGTATTTCTTATGAAATAAATAAATAAGGGTGGCATGCCACCAACCCCACCACCCCAACCATTATTATTATATTAAAATAAAATGTGGGACGAGACTCGTGGCTCTGACCCAGGACCCGACACACAACTCGACCATTATACATAACAATAGGGTCGATGATATTCGAACTCTCCTAGCCAAACCAGCCAACCCTCCAACTTTAACAAACTATCGCCCTAAAACAATAAACCAATTTTTATACAAAAATACCACACCACGCCTTAATACAATGAGCCATGTTGAATACAGATATTTGAAACCAGGTCACACAGCAACCAATGCCAAAACTGGTGACTGCCAACCATCCTGTCAACCAGCAAGGCTTTTTTAACTCCGCCAGTGGCACATTATTTAAATTACCAATCACTAATTCCTTTTTTGGGGGGGGGGGGGGACAATGCATGGAGGAGTGCATGAAGAGGCCAAGAGGAACCACAAGGGAGCGGAGGTCATGGAACTCAGAACCAAAGTGTAACTATGACGTGTTGGGAATTAGGAGAAAAACCTTGAGGAGTGAATATCGAGAGAGAATATTCCAAAGAATATTCTCTTTGCAGAATCTTGTAGGAATCTTTAGATTCCTTTGGAGACTGAATTTTATTAGAGGCAAAAGTATATCAACTTTATACTCATTTTTATCAGTTTTCCACAAGATTTTTGATGTTGTAATCAGTTTCCTCATATGAGCAATAGATCTTCAGTGAACTTGCAGAGAAGAATCTTTGTGGAATCACAGGGAATCTAAATTATTCCCTTGGGGCCAAATTTTCACATTGACAAAATCATGCCAAGTTTATACTCAAAAAAACCATAATTTCGCCAGGAGTTTGATGGCAAGATTGGTTTTATATTTGATCAATAGATCTTCAATCAACTTGCAGAGAAGAATCTTTGTGGAATTATGAGGAATCTAAAAGATTCCCCGAGGGCCAAATTTTGACAGTTTCAGAACCAAGACGAATTTATACTCTAATTACTCAATTTTTTGCAAGGAGCGAAGTGGTGAAGTCAAATTTTTCATCTAAGAAATATAACTCTGGTCAACCAGTGAGAAGGAATCTTTAGGGAATCTTTAAGATTCTCGAGGATCCAGATTTTGATGATGTTAGAAAGGGGAGTTTGATCCGAATGGAAAATGGCATCAACTCATGTTATTCATCTACCCATATTATCCATCTACCCATGGAATTTACCCATGGTATTGTAAATGGCATTGACCCATGGTATTCATCCACCCATGATATTTATTCACCCATGGTATTATAAGTGACCCATGGTATGTATCCACCCATGGTATTCATCCACACATGGGATTTACCCATGGTATTGTAAGTGGTATCTACCCATGGTATCCACCTATGGTATTCTATCTCAAAAAAAGGCTATAAATAACAAGCCTCACTTTGTAAAAGGAAAGATTGTCCACCACAATGTAGCTTCTACAGTGATTCTCTGTTTTAATAAAAACAAGTTTTTTTGTGGTTTTATTTGCAGTGTGTTCTCTATTTTTTCTAGCATTCTAATTTTGTAGATCTGGTCACATCCATTTCAATTTTTTTTAGATCTTGGGGGCCTCCCTCCAAGATCTAGATCAGTGGTATCAGATTCAGGTTATGCCTCCATGGGAATGAGGGTTTGAAACATATTTCAATTTCGATGTTTTGCAGCAATCTTCAACAAAATCCATGAATTTTTTTTGGCGACGAGTTTTCAGATCAAATCCGAAACTTTTGGTGAAAAATTTACAAAAAAAAAAGACCAGATCTGGATTCCTTGCGAAAAAATACTCAAATTCAAAAAAAAAATCGGCCAAATTGGAGTTTGGATGAGGGAGATATCGCTGATTCAAAATCAGCAATGTTGAAGCAATTTTTCTGACGACAATTCATGGACGGCGGCTCTTCTGTCATTTTTCTCAATCTTTAGTGCAAAATTTTAGAAGAATGGATATAGATCTGAGCTCCTCTTGAAAAATCATCCAATTTCAAAAAAAAATCGGTCGAATCAGAGTCCGGATGTGTGAGTTATCGTTGATTTAAAATCAACTATTTTTTTTCAGAAATTTTGTGAAGGCGAGACAGTTCCAGCGCGAATTTGAGAGCCTAGAGTCTCTAGATAGTGGTTTCAAATACATGGGAAGATGCAGAATGATCATTCGATTTCCAAAAATAGGTTATAATAAATATTCTGAGTTATATTGACCGATTTATGCTCATTTTAAATCTGGATCAGCATTCGGAGCGGGTTCCCTTTGGAGACGTGCCCTCCCACCCTGCTTTAGTAGACACCTACTTCACATTCATCAGTTTCATCATAGCAGTGTTCGGCTTGGGTTATTTGGAGATGTGCCCTCCCACCCCAAGCTATGTAGGCACCTGCTACTTCATCAACAATCAGCATCACGGTTATGGGTCAACCGCACAAAATCATTTTCATCGAAGTCCATTTGCTAGGCCGCACACTGTTAGTCACACAGTTGGTCACAAGCATTACAGGGTATCTCTATCCTCAAATCTTCATTTTTCATGGTTTTGGTTCATCCACAAACCCACACTTCATCGAAGTCCATTTGCTAGGCCGCACACTGTCAATATCACAGTTGGTCACAAGCATTACAGGGTATCTCTATCCTTGGATCTTCGTTCATCATGGTTATGGGTTAACTACACAAAACCCTTCTCTTCAGTGGCTCTTCATATTCAACAAAGGCTTCTTAGGAGGGAACTTCACGCAATGGGGACCATTGCTTCTTAAGGAGGGAGGAATGATCTGAATGGAAAATGGCATCAACCCATGGTATTCATCTACCCATGTTATCCATCCACCCATGGTATTGTAAATGGCATCGACCCATGGTATTCATCCACCCATGATATTTATTCGCCCATGGTATTGTAAGTGACCCATGGTATGTATCCACCCATGGTATTCATCCACACATAGGATTTACCCATGGTATTGTAAGTGGTATCTACCCATGGTATTGGCCCATGGTATCCACCTATGGTATTGTATCTCAAAAAAGGCTATAAATAACAAGCCTCACTTTGTAAAAGGACAGATTGTCTACCACAATGTAGCTTCTACAGTTATTCTCTATTTTAATAAAACGAGTTTCTTTGTGGTTTTATTTTCTTTGTGTTCTCTCTTTTTGTTTTGCATTCTAATTTTGCAGATCTGGTCACATCCATTTCAATTTTCTTAGATCTTGGGGGTCTCCCCCGAAGATCCGGATCGAGTTGATATTGTTAGTCATCAGTATTTTTTTACTATCAGTAGATGAATAAATATCAGTTATATGTTTCTTAAAAGAAAATTCCATGAATATTGTGAGTTTTAGAAATCTCACTGCCTTCATTATCCTTATGAAAAAAAATTCACTATTCTACCATTTTTCCATTTCATGTTCACCCTGCCACTCCTAAAAGACTCCTTATGGGCTTGTGCCACTCATCCTCATCCTTTTTTCCTACCTATGACCTTATCACTTTGTTTTTTCCTTTCCCACAACTCCACTTTACATCTATGGTTACCTATAAGCCTATTCCTTCCCATGTTCACCAGGTTCCTCAAGCATTGATGGTCTCAAAAATATCTCTCCAGGCTCTTTAGATTAATCAAGTACATTGGATTTTGGATCTTCAATACACCACTTTTTCAATACTCCGTTTGTAAATTAGGGTTTCATATGTTCCAAGGTAAATCATTGGTGTTTCAGACATTGTTCTTCTTTATTAAGGAATTGGTTCGGAGGTATTATAATGATGAGACATGGCTACTCAAGAAGAAATCTAGAGGTTTCCAAAGAATACTACCTTATCAAATTCAAGCTCTGCAAAGGGTAAATATGAACTTTGACACTTCTGCAGGAGTTGTTGAAATGTCTATCAACAGAAACTTGGTAAGGTAGGAGGACTACTCCTAAGTCAAGACAACTCACAACAGAAGAAATAGAATCACTTGTTCTGGAAGATAATTAGGGTTTTTTGAGCTTGATTGAGCCACGAGTGTGCCAAGAAGAGATCAAATGTAGAAAGGACCATGGAGGAGGCACACCAAAAACTAAACATGAAGAGAAGTTTTTTAGAAATTATGGATGAAATAGGGAAAAATGTGAGGTGAAATAGATAGAAATGAATGAACTTGAAAGGGCTATAGAGAACTTAGAAGACAACACTGATAATTATTTTCAAGCACTCCATACACCTAGGGTTTTGGGGAAGTGGCCAAAGAAGGTGAAATGGTAAGTTGAAACCCATGATGACAGGAAAGGCATTCTAAAGATGTCATTGTTTGTAAATATTGAAAATTTTCCAAAGAAGTTTTTCATGCCAAAAATTATCAAAAGATAGCTTGAGCTCCATGGTGCAGGTGAAAGGATTGTGAAGGTGCCAGTGTGTGGAAGCATTCTAAAAAGTTTCCAAGCTCAGCGTGTCATGCCTCAAGATTAGTGAGAAAGGGAAAATCAATGTTTTCAAGTCACTTACAATCAGAAGAGTCAAAAAGGGTAAAAACATGATCAAAAATTCATAATGTAAGCAAGGGAGAGCTTTGAAGGTATTGATATGTGAAATCCACCTAGAGATGTTTAATGAGCTTGTTATGCGTCAAGGAGCAACAAGAAGGTCAAAATTCATCATTTTATTAACCTGCGGAGCAAACAGTGTAAAAGGTGAGTAAGAAGGGGTGAAATTTGAGTTTAAATACATAATGGAAAAAACAGAGGATCAACTTCACCTTTTTAAATCACCTGCAAACCAAAAATGTCAAAAGAATTGGTAAGAAATAAAAAGCGAGAAGCCAAGTTAGTGTTTTGGTCACCTACAAGAAAAGTCGAAATATCGGTGCGAGTGAAAAGGACTTAAGCATTAGGGAAGTGGGTTTTTCAAAAGATTAATCAAAGGCCCCAAGTCTATAAAATTGTTTGGCATTTCAAATGAATCATTTTCCTTTAAAATATCAAAAAGCGATCAAGGAGAGGGAAATTGCGATTTTCCGGGGGAAAAATTGGCTAAGTGTTGAGCTGGAGTTCATGTTGGCGGCTGCGCACTTGAGTCGGGTGCTACACCCCTAGGCATTTCACCCATGTATATTCTCAAAGCAGCACTTGCTTGCTTTGTGAGGAACAATGCATGTTTGCCCAATCTCACCCAGAACGGAGCTTGACAAAAGAACTTGGTGCTACGTGCCTGGCCTGGTGCTCGCCTTTCTTTGAGCAGGCACATTGTTTTCCTGGGCCGCGTGTGCTTGGCCAAGAGGCCTTCTACACCAAATCAACTCAAAAAACCCTTCAAATTGCCTCCAAGGTGTCTTCAAGCACTGGTGAGGGTAAGTACAAGACATCAGCCCTCTTCCAAGTATTTGGTCATCATTTAATTGAAAAAATTAAACCCTAATTTTCATGCTTAAACATCATTGTTCAAAGCAATTCTCCATCTACATACTAAGAAGACTAGTGATGGCTAGAAAAGTACATTGTTGAAAATTGTTCATTCACCTAAGGTTGTGCCTACATTCACTCCATTTCACTCATAAACTCTGTCCCATACACTGCAAATATATTGACCTTACATTTCCCTTTTCTCGTTTCAAATTGACATAAGTACAAGGTGTCAAAGAAGAGTTTAAAAAAGCAGCAAAGGGTGGTCATTGAGCTTTTCCTCTCACTCACATTCATATACCTTTACCCTCACTCACTCATCCATACCATTCACTTTTAAAAATATGCCTTTTTCATCACCACTCCATTACCCTCTTCCATATCAGTTTCATAAGTACTGCTAGGGTTTCAAGGGAAGAATTGTTAAAATGTCAAGAGAAGGGGATAGTGGTATTGAAGGAGAAGGCCAAGTGCCAAGGAGAAATCAACACAAAGGTGGAAAAATCAATAGGTTTGAACCCCTCACCACCTTAGAGCTGATGGCCTCTCCCATGACTATTTCATGTTTCCAGAATGTGGGATGTTTTGATTTTTGTGAAAGGATACAACAGGTGCAAAATAACCCTGAGCTTACTAGACTTTTCATTATTAACTTGCATGACAAGTAAGTTAAACTTGCAGGAGTGACCTTTGAGCTATCCTCAGATGCTATTGCCAATTCCACAGGAATACCTATTGTAGGGAGAAATGGTTCAAGCAGGCCAATCTTGACATGAGCTACTATGAACCCTTCCTAAAGCCTAGATAAAAAGACAACTGCAAATCCATGTTTCCTTTCTCACATTTGTTGGAGAGATATGCACCTTTAATGAGAATTATCATGAAATATTTTACATGTGAGGGAAGATTCTCTAGGCTTCACTCCTATCACATTAGGTTGGTTATGCACTTTACTAGGGTTAGGATGCTGCACCTACCCTATTACCTCTACAAAAGCATTGACAAAATTTCCTATATTTTACAAAAGAGAGACTACCCCTAGCAGATGCAAAGCTTATTTCATCACTCTTTGATTAAGATGGTTTTTTTGCACCAATTACAACAGAAGAGAATTCCATGGGAGGTTTTCATTGCCCATGAAGTGTTCACCAATCCACAAGCCCATCCTCAACAAAATATTCTTTCATCTCCTCATCCTCCTATTCCTTCATCCACTCACACTCCATCACCACATGATGACTCTTACACCTCACCATCCACACATATTCCTTCACCTCAGGACAATCCTCCTTCATCACCCTCTCACAATGCATCATACAATGAGGGAAATGAAAATGAGCAATCAAATGAAAATGTGGGAGAGGGTAATGATGAATCAAGAAAAATGAAGAAGAAAACAGTGAAGAAGAGGGTAGTGAGGAATGTGAAAATAAGGTTGATAAAAGTAAGAAGGATATAAACAATGAGGCAGAGGTCAGTGATAAGGAAGAGAGCATGGAAATAAAAGGTAGTGATGATGATGGAGATGATGATAGCAGTGGAACAAAGAGCCAAGATTACAATGAGGCAGATAATGATGAAACACAAAGCAGTGCAGATGAGGAAAATGAAGCTGATGTCAATGAGGCAAACAGTAGTGCAGAAGACAGTGAAGATGAAGAAAGAAATGAAGAATATTCCCATGAGTTAGAAAATAGTGAGGCTCATGACACTAATAATGACAGCAAGAATATCAGTGATAAAGCAGAGAGCATGGAAAAAGATGATAGTAATGATTTTTAGAGCCATGAAAGAAGAAATGATGATGATGGCAATAGGTCATAAATCCAACAAATCAGTGGATCAAATGAGGAAAAAGAGACAAAAAATAGCAGTCCTGATAAAAACCATAAGGACAGTGAGGATACTAATGATGATAGTAGCATAATGGCAGCACTAGTGAAGGCACTAAAATGATCAAAATTGAGCCTTTTCCTTTAACTTACCAAAGGGGAAGTAGCAATGTGTTTGTTTCCCTCAAGAGGCAAGGGGCCATGCCTTCTACTTCAACCAAAGAGCTTGAAAAAGGCAAAGAGAAGGTCATGGATGAAAAAGAAGAAGACAAACATGAGACTGAACAAGAATTTGAACTCATTCATGTTGACAGTGATGATGAAAATGAAGTAAGGCTCTCAAGCATGTTTCTCAAAGGAAAATATGCCCAAATCAAATATTTTCAAGCTAATATAGGTAGGGCTAGGAATGTCATCCACTATTATGAGCTTGAAAACAAGAAGCTAGACGCATAGAAGGCAATCTATGAGTCTGTTAGTATGAATCCTTTGTCGAAGTGTACGAAAAGGACCACTTTAGCTACGCATAACTAATAGCCCTAACAACAAAAGTGGCTGCCAATATCTTCAGATCTGCGGTTAGTTGAACAAGAAAAGAGCTGCAAAAAACCAGATCTATGCATGGAAAGACATTAAGCAGTAAAAAAAAGGGTTTGCTCCATATACCAATAGACAAGACAAGAACGATTTTTTGAAAGAATTTTTGTATTAATTGGGCACCTGGGAGGAAAACAAGAAGGCGTATCCAATTCTCCTCAGTGGGATGGGTTCTTGGAAGTCCTCAGCACTTCAGATCTAAGATTTCTCTCTCTTGTTGGTGTAGAAAACCCAATGCAAAGAAGAGAGCTCAATGGGAGCTCACACAGCAAATGATGGAAAAATGTGACCAAGTGTATAGATCCAGAGTGATCTAATAGGCAACAAAAGGTGAAGAATGGTAGGAAAAACCCTCCTATTTATAACAAAATATTGGGTCATTCTAGATCTTGGTGCATGGGTTAACCAGATCTAGATCCATTTTTTATGGAATATTTTATTATATTTGTTGGAGGGAAAAGGTATTTGACTTGGGTCAAATCCCTTAATTTGTCAAAAATAAATAAATAAATGATTTATCTATCTTTTTAAGGAAGCGGTTAGAAGATAATCAAATAAATAATGATTTATTTAATTATTTAAGGAGGTGGTTGAAAGATAATTAAATAAATAGTGATTTATTTAATTATTTGTGGGTGATTTGGTCATATTTAACAAGGAATATTATCTAAATAAGGTTTAAATAATTATTCCTAGAAAATAATAAGATAAATAAGGTTTATCTAATTAATTTCTTTGATTTTGGGTTAAACATGACTGGGAATAATAATTAAATTATGGTTTAATTAATTATTCCATAAGGAAAATCAAACAAATATAGGTTTGTTTAATATTTCCTTTTGGGGTTTTCCTGTTTTAACATAGTGAAAGCAATTTTACTTAGGGTAAAATTGGTCTTACATGGTGTACTTGGGTCCATCTAATGATAATAGGTTAGATGACCAAAAAATGGTGTAACAGATTGCCCCCTAGCGTGCGAGTGTCAGGAGAAAATCGTATGACCGAAGTACGTTGTAAGAACACGATCACTAGACAACAAAAGGGATGTCAGAGAGAGAAATGTGAGGTAGATAGTGTGCTGAAGGACTAGACCCTGAGGAGACGAGACTCGCAGGTGCAACAAGTCTCTTTTTATGAGAGGGTACATGTGCTGAAGGCGGCGGGGGAGGCATACCTATGCCCACCGAGACAAAGTACAAAAGAATAGTGTGTCCAGTAAACAAGGGACCGAACCATAAAGTATAGCTGGCATAATCATGAGCCAGATAAAAATACAATGAGGAATCCCATATACATGTTGTGCCTGGGATAACAGCCAGGACTTGTACAATAATATCTGAGTACATGAGATACAAATAACAACCCAAATGCCCCCTGGAAATGGGGAAGGGCTCACAAAATCTGACTGATACATGCAAGTCGAAGAGGCGCTGCAAGTGGCTACGGCCAACATCATCAAATATCTGGAGCTGCATCGAAGGCTGCAATGAAGAGGTCATCCGGGCATGTGGGGGGCTACTTGCAGTGCCACCCCCTCATGAGGGTTGAGACATCTCACACACACCCGGGGAATCATCAAGAGCTGCTGATGGATCACTAGACCATCAAGTATACGGATCTCGATCATGCTGAAAGGAGCTGGAGAAACAATCAAGCCAAAGGGAAAGGAGATATCCCTTTGCCTGATCCGAGACACCGAACAAGAGTGGAAGCTGGAACCAAGGTACACCGCCCTCTAGACCTGGCTTCTGGAATGAATGAGCTGATGTCGACAGAAGGAGGTCCGCCATAGTTGAGGCAATGAGAGGCCCTCAACTAAGGCACGAGAGAAAAGAGTAGAGCGACGGACAGACTGACACTAATGATGATAGTGAAGTGGAAAGGACTGAGTAGCTAATGGACGACTTCCCTTGTTAGAGAATAAAGGGCATGAATGACATGGCAGCGACTGACACAATATCGTAAGGGATAGGGGACAGTGGGACTGAAGGTCATAATATGCGACACAAGAGAGAGACCAAGCAATGAAGGATGGAGGGCTATAGTGGGGTACAAAGGGACGCAGTATAGACTCCATGGATGCAATGATGACTCAACTTGGATGCTCTAAACAAAGGCGATGCAATAGTGCTGCCACACAGTAAAGGCCCAATGGGGGACCATGAAAACATGAGTTCAAGGTGGGAACTCATGACGAAAATCGACACGAACATGGACAAGTATGGGGGCGAAGTGATGCCCCAAATACAAGTGTTGTAAGTGAGAAAATTCGATTTAAAGCGGATGTGGAGGGGCCCTTCTTGGACAAAATGGGTCCGGGTGAAGCAGCAAAACATAAACATGAAAAAACAGATGCTGGCTATCTAAAAGAAAATAAAACATGCATTTCAGAAGGGAAATGCTAAGGGTAATATTTCTTAAGATAGAGTGCATTGTGAGGATTAGGAAGAGGATTGCCTTCGAAGTCCTCTAAAAGGTATGCCCCCTTACCAAGACCCTTACTGATGACGTAAGGGCCTAGCCATAATGAGTCGAACTTCCCGTGACCAAGGACATCATGGGCTTGGTCACATACTAGAACAAGGTCGCCTTTGAGGCTGGACTTTTCGGTCATATTGAGCTTTGGTGCGTGTCTTGGCCGCTTCCATGGTTTGCAATGCAACACGGCGGTCTTCAGAGGCACGCTCAGGCATGATAAGTCGTTGTTCTAGAGGTTGGGTGTCAGGGAGAAGTTCAACAGCCAGATGAAGGGAAGGGATGTCACACTCGATTGGTAAGATAGCCTCCTCTCCAAAAACGAGGTGAGGAGGGTTATGGTTGAGGGGCATAAGTGCCCCCGAGCATGGTGTGGTCATGCCAAAATGTATTTAGAAAAAAGGGGAATCTAAACACATTTAAATGATGTGGTGTGCCATTTGTTCTCGTTATGGTTATGCAGTGTGAGAAAGGAAATGGAGGATTACCAATCTCTTTTGGTACTACATATAGGGATCAAATGGACTTTAAGTTTCCGAGTTGGCATACCTGGTGTCACTATCCCAAAAAGAGGATTTGGAGATAATGAACTGATTCTCTCATAGAAAAGATATAGGTTGGTCAACAATAATGTCTAAGAGACTGGGTTGCTGATGTAAGATGAGGGAACGATAAGGGGTATCATCCCTAGAGTGATCTGAAGTGATATGGGACTCTAGAGGTTCTTCGAAATGTGGAAGAATACTGGGACTAAGTCAACACGACCAGATCCACTAGGAGAGTTGTGGAGAATTGCTTCTCTTAGTCTGTCAAATGTGGGTGCCCCCTTACCCAAACAGTGGGTTTCAATGTAATGGCCACAAGGTGGGTGTGGTGTGAACGCATGGGTTCAATGTAAGGGGGAATAGATAACGTCAGGGGTGGGGATTTTTTCCATAATGTCGTCATCGCGATAGAAGATGGGGTGACTGGTGGAAGAAAGACCACCTGACGTGGTGGAGTGAACGGAATCATCATCATGAGAAGAGAGGTTCACATGCGCATCGTCACAGGGGGTGACCGAAGAGTAAGTAGATAAAGGATCTACCGATGTTGAGCCTAAGAGGATCGCTGAAGGAAGTTCAAGCGAAAAAACAAGGGAGGATTCAGATGGAATGTTCCCCGAGGGTCTCATGGATGATGATAGGTAAAAAATGCTGGACGAAGGCTCCGTTATCTTGACATCAGGAGGGGGAATGTCAATGGGAGCAGTCATATCTAGTAGTTCTGCTGAAGCAAAATGCGCAAATAGGGGAGAGGTGGACTCATTGCGCTTGGCCTCGAATTGCTGGACCGCGGCGATAGAGGTGCGGAAGTCCTCGAGGCGGGGACAAAGATGGGTGTAATGGCCATGGAGATCACACAAAGCACAGGGGTGGTTGGTGTGAATAGTCTTGGGGTTCTTGGCCGCGGTCGCGGAAGGAACAGAGGCTTCTGGGATCGCGGACTCAGGGAATGTGACATTAACCATGGGCTTGAGATGAAGTAATTCAGGACAGGTATGGGAGGCGTGACCGACAACATCACACAAAGCACACTGGATGGTATGCTTTGGAGGTTGAGGAGGAGCAGGGTTTGTCGGGGCAGCCTTGTCCTTTGATGCCCCCTTGCGAGCTTTTCCCTTCTTACCCGAAGCGGTCGCAACAGGAGGTGGTTCCTGTTGAGGTGACTGAGGCACTGATGCAGCGGGAGAAGGCATGGGGACCGGTTGAACCGGGGTCAAAGAAATATAAGGTTTGGGTTGACCAGGCAAGGTGGGGGCTGGAGGATCAAGGTACCAAATGGGAATCCCAAGGGTCAAGTTAGGAAGAGAGAGGGTGGCCATGACCGGTACCATGTACACTCCTGGTGGGGGAGCTAGGAACGGTATCTGACCAGAGGGGTAATGGCTAGGTGGGATGGCTCCTAAATGGCTAAGGCTTGGAGGAACCATGCCAGGAGGATAAAGAGGCTCATGACTACCAACTGCAAGTGAAGGGCTAGGAGCAGGTTGTGGAGGGCAAGGTTGCTGACCAGCCGAAGCAGGTTGCTTGAGAGCAGCCCGAGACGAGTGCATCATGCAAACATTCGATGAGCTGGGGTCGGTGACAGGAGGAGGAGGAAGACCGGGGAAAGTTCCAAGCGAGGAGGGGTCTTTGTAAACGGCAGGAGACCTTTGGTCGGAATGGGCAGTTTTGCTTGTGCCAGCTCTGTGAAGAGATGGTTGTCTCAGGGGAGGTCTGAGATTTTGGCTCATGATATGTCAACTGGTCAATGGTGACTATATTTCCATTATGGGGGAAAGACATCTTGCGAAAGACCGCGGATGGGACAGCAGACATAGCATAGGTGTAGCTTTGCCCCAATAGAATGTTGTAATCTAGCGGGGCGTCGATGACTTCGACGTCAACGCAAACAGTCTTACCGGCGAGGGTGATAGGACAATTATGAAACAGGCCAATGGGCTGGGAGGCATGGCCGTCCCACGCTCGAAGGGTGATCGTGGAAGGGGCCAGTTCAGGAGATCCGAGTTGCTTCCAAACCGAAGCGGACATCACGCATGTGGATGCCCCCTCATCAATGATACATCGGGACACGTTGGCGTTCCGGATTTTGACTAGGATTTGGAAGGCGACGGAAGGAGGGAGAGGAGGATGGTCCGATTGAGTGGTGTCGAAAACAATCATTTGGTCATCAGCAGGATCTACAGCGCCCACGGCAGATAGTAGAGCCTTCTTTTGGGAAGGGCACGACTGGAGGAGTTCCAGTGTGGAAATGGTAGCAGGAGATTGCACCAAATCATCTACTATGCTATACGAATGAGCAGCTTGACCAGAAGTAGCATTTCGATGTAACGGTCCTTTAGGAATCTTGGTATGGACCTCAACTTTGGGTTGAGGGATATGTAAGGGACCATTGGTTGTTGAAAGAGGCTCTGTAGAACCGGAAGAAGGGGACTCGGGGGCAGACTGAGCGGGAGGCTTGGGGTACTGGCGAGACCGAGTTTGAAGGTTAAGGTCGACGGTTAGAGGTGGATCAGAGTTCATCATGAGGATCTGGTAATTGGAGGAACCAGAAGGGGAAGGTGGAGTGGCCACCTGTCCGTTAGGTGGTTGGGTAGCCATGAATCCCTGTTGTGCATCCACCGGCTCTTGAGGGGGCGGTGACGGCTATTGCAGGGGTTGAGAAGGCAAGGGAGGCGAAAGCGCATATGCTGGAGGAGCTGGCGCACCAGGCTATGGATAAGGGTAATGGTTAGGTTGGGCAACATTGAGGTAAGCAGGAGGTTGGGAAAAATGATGAGGCATGCCGTATCCTGGATGCGTGCTACCGGAAGGGGGAGAAGTGCAGGGAGTGGTGCCCCCTCCCCCAGGAAAACCATAACTCATGAGAGGTTGAGCGGATGGATGAGAGATAGATCCAACGATACTGTCGGTGGTATGAGGTGCCCCCGGTGTATGGGCATCACCGGGTTTGGGGAGATCAGGTAGGACAGTAGGATCATAACCTGTCTGAGCATAGATCAGGTCATACTTTAACGCCATTTGGAGGGCATCTTCTTCGGTTTGAGGAAAATGCGATGCGACATCTTTCTCGATAGGGGACAAGAGAGATCTAAGGAACCAGTCCATGTAGAAACGGTCTTCGAAGGGAGGAGATTGGCATAGGATCCTTCTTCTTCGCCATTCCTGGACATGGGTAGAAAGGCGGGTCGAAGAGGTTTTCTTGAAGGAAGTCAAGAGTTCGATACCAGTGTCATAACGAAGGGGAAGTTGGAAGCAAGATAAAAAATCCAGGGCAAGAGTTGCAAAGGTGGTATGGGAGGAAGTGGGCTGATCAACATACCACTTAGAAGCTTCGTCTGTAAGCGTGTGTTGGAACAATCTAAGACGAACAGAGTCATCGGTAATGGAGGTAGATGAACACCACATGTGGAAAGATCGAACATGATTGGAAGGATCTTCTCCAGCACGGCCTTCAAACTTTGGGATGTCGGAAGGGAGCTTTGTCGGCATAGTAGGCCAACTAGCGTCATGGTGTATAGGGTGGTTTCAGCGATTGATGGGGAGGGCAGGGGCACGCCCAGAGTACGGGAGCATGGGTGCGGCCGAGGTAGTTGGCCGAGGTAGTTCTGTGGCGGTTCCGCTCGTAGTAATTCCGGCATTAGTGAGAATACCCAACTAGCGTAGAATGTCTGGACGGACAAATGAAGGTGACGGGGGGAGAACCGGGAGAAGAAAGGAGCAGATGGAATCGGGGAGAGGAGTCGAGTGCGGACTCGGAGGAGAGGCAGCTGGAAACCATGGCGGGGGCGGAGACGGAGTCGACAGCCGCTTGAGGGTGAAGGCGAGAAGTCTCTCGAAAGGCGCCTTGGGGGCGCAATGATGACGAGGAAGAAGGAAGCAGGCAGACGAAGAATGGGAATCAAAAGAAGGTGAGGAAGCGAGACAAGTGCGATAAAATTGATTTTAGAGTCTTTGCTAGGCGGTGTTAACCAGGCGCTTCTTCACTTAGGGTCAGTGTGTGGTGTGCGTTAATTTTAATTTTTAAACCCTTTTCGTTTTGAGAGCAAGAAAAAGTGTGCTGCGTAACTGAAAAGAAATCTGCAGAGAACAGTATATAATGTTGAAATAACAGAACATTTAACAGCTAAACATGCATCAATCTAACCC
>JAXQQM020082842.1:0-18173 GCA_034641835.2 Pinus albicaulis | reverse complement strand
GGGTGTTACACAGTAATTTGTCACCGTCCCTACCATTCCCCATCCCACACAATGGAGGACCCATTTTGTGACCTGTGAACATTGTCATGCCTTGAAAACATCATCAATGCATTCCTCTAAGCATGAGCTTCAATTTCCCTAAAGACATCTCCTTGCAAAAAATCATGAAAACATCTCCTTTTGCATTGGCGCGGGTAGACAGTTCATCACTCGCGCCAATGAGGAAAATCCTACAAAGAGGCCGCGCCAACTGGCGCTCTGTCCCAGAGCAGTAGTCGCGCCAGCCAATTTAAGGAGTGTTTTTTAAATAAAGATGACGGAAGTTGTGTTTCAACAAACTCAGAAACCATTGCCTATCTTGAGTTGGGAGGTTTGGCTGCGGGAGTTCTATGGAAGGGAAGTGGTTTGCCACCTCCCATGGAACCTTCCTTGTTGATAGGGCCAATCCCACCATAATAGGGATCCCAACTCCCTCCTTCCCCATCTATAAAATCCCGCTCAATTCCATGGCAAGCTAGTCTTGAAGTGCCTAAGCTTTGAATCTCCAAATTCCCAAGAGCCTTTGTGCTGTAAGAGCCCTCTTTCTTCCCTTAAGGCTGACTCAAGTAAGGAGACTATCGTCAAGAGACTCTAGAGAGGTTTTCCCTTTCCCTGGTGAGCTTTGCGAGACGTGAACGACTGGAGACCCATCCGAAGGAGATCACGACGTCAGAACATTGGTTGTATTCTCTTTCGATTGTTATTTAATGAATGATTACGGTTATGGTTCCACTCTATTTTCACTTATGTTAATAACGAGTTATATCCTTTCTGACTGATATATAGTTGCGTATTCTGGATTTTATGCTTGTATTCGTGTTGTTTCTTGCATGTGCAAGTGTCCATCCGCGGAGATCGTGGGAGGATCGTGATCTGCCGAGGCTGAGGAACGGGAATGCTCTCTTCTACGGATCATAGCATTGGATTCCAGGTAGGCCTCCATCTTTGGTCTTTTATTCGTAACTAGGAATTTGCGCTGTAACATTTGATGATTGTTGCTAGACCCCTGCTGGGCTAGTAGGGATTGCCTCTGTCCGCAGAGGGGATTTACCTCCTCAACAATTTGGCGACTCCACTGGGGATCGTCTAGATTTCACTGTCTCATTTAGATTGTCTCGTTTTGATTGTTTTATGATTTTCCTTGCTTGGTTAGCCTTCTGGGTTGGGTTCTTTTGCTGTTTTTTGCTTCTTGGTTTGCTTAGTTTACATTGATCTGCTTCTGGAGTAGTTCTTTTTTAATTTTGGCTAAGAAACTCGACTGGCGCGCTTTTTAGCCCGACAGTCGCGCCAATTGGTGCATGTTGCTTTTGTTTAGCCCGCGCCAATTGCTTTCTGGCGCCAGTTTCCGCCTTACAGTCGCGCCACTCCTGTAGGGTTTTTGAGTTTTCCTAGTTTTGAGCTCTCTGAATCTGGTCAGTGCTTTTCTTCTTGATTTTCCGACTACCTGAGTGTGTTGGAGTCCTGTTTGACTGGGAATTCACCTCTGTCCTTTGGTTGTTTGCTTTTATCTATCGATTTCACATTTTAAGCCCTAGGGCATCTAGTGGCTTAGTGTATCGAGCCCTCCTTGGGAGTTTTGGTGTTTCGTTTGTCCGGTCGACTTTCTGATTGCTCCTCCGCATTCTCTTAGTAGTTGTTTACTATTTTGTTGCGATTTTTGGGTGATTGCTCATTCCTTCATTCAGATTTTGTTTGGTCTTGCTTTGGGCCTAGATCACACGGTCCATTGGAGCCTTTGAGTCTTTTTCTTGGTTTTGAGAGACTTTGGTCGATTTGGGATCTGATTGCTTGTGTCATTGAGTGAAATTTGTTCGTTTTGCTCTCTCAATATCGTTTCTCAAGTTGTTCCGTTTGTTTTCAGTTTGTTTAGTGCATTTAGCTATCAAACGTTGAAAATTACAAAAAAAAAATCTCTTGTGCTTTTGGTTGAATTAGTGCAAATTGAAATTTTTCGATTTTACTAGTAATTAGTGATTTGAATGAAAAGTTTTCAATTTCATTAGTTGCATTAGAGATCTCATTGTTTGTCTTCCAATCATTTGGTTTGTGTAAAGACTCTCAACTCTTCTGTAGCTAGTTTTCATCGAACGAAATGGTCTACTGTGGCATGTAGCTTTGCATTTAGGAGTTTTTGAAACAATACATTCGTTAGGGCCTGAAAATTGAAACCTAATTGAAGATCAACTTTAAAATCCACTCAATTAACCTAAGGCAGCATTGAAATCTAACGAAACATATTTAGAGGTCTAGGCTAGAGACGTGTTCCGGCGTCTTTAAACCTAGCATCTGTCATTCGCCTTTTGGCTTTAGACAGCGCTAGTACGGACTTGTGCTCCCCGTACCATCGTTTATATAAAGGGAGACCCCTCTAGGTTTTCAATCCTTTATCCACAGGAAGCCGAGTCTGCCGCCCTATACCCGTGATACACCGAACACAGCATTCGGGGAGATTGCCTGCACGTACGGAAAGTCCTTGGTTGATTTTTTCTTCATTATTAAAACCAAGGTGTATATTGCAGTTCACGGTTATTTGGTACACCCTTTGTGCCTAGTATTCCTGAGCAGTCATTTGGTCTTTTCTGACTCCCTAAATTTGAAAAGACCGTCAAGCGCTTGTCCTTTCACGCTTGTGTCAAATCTGAAAGAGATAGAGTCATCTTTTATCATTTCTCGACTCTTAAAACATGAAATGGTGAAGTTTCTTATTTTTCAATGTGGTAAAAATTAATCACCCACGATTAAAATGCCTTGTTAGATATTGCTTGTTGACCATTTGGTCGTGTGTCTTGACTCTTTTTCGGCCCGTGTGTGGTTTTTAGTTTTGATGGAAACTTTTTCAGAGTTCACCAACCAAAGAATCCCCTCTGAAGGGAATCCTGGTCATTTTCCTCCTTTTGGGAATGTTGGTGCTCCTTACATGGCAACGTTGTCCCTTCCTGGGTTAACTGTTGGGTTGCCTTTTTGGTTGTTTTCAACCTCTGTTGTCCCAAATATCTCCACTACCGTTCAATCAGTTCCTCCACCTAGACAACCTCATGTTGATTCCGAGGTGGGCCTCTCCCCTTCTTCGCCTATTTCTGCGTCCTCCTCTTCTACTTCGCCTGGTGAAAGCCTGGATTCGAGTAACCAGGTGGTTAAGAAGAAGAAGAAGAAGACAAAGAAGAAGAAGTCTGATAAGCGAGAGGCTAAAAGTGCAGCCACTATTTCTGAAATATCTTCTCTTGATAAACCTTCCAACCCTCCACGGAAAGTCAGGTTCCCTTGCATGTTGTGCACAGGAGACCATATTCTTCGAGACTGCCCTGGCATTCCCAAGGTACTCAAAGTATGGTCCAACAGTTGCCCGCCGTTGCCTTTGGATTCCGGGAGTCAGGTTGGGGGCACGTCTTCAGCTGCTGCTGGTAAGACTCCTAAGAAGCAGGGTAAGATTACCAATCCCTGTAAGTTGTGTGAAGGGCATCATGCCATTCACCTTTTTCCTTATATGGATGAAGCCAAGCGAGTTTTGGACAAGTCAACTGTTTCTACACCACGCCTCCTGGCTGGTTATAAACAACTTTCTTTGAGTCCTCCACTAGCTGATCCTACGATTGGTCAAGAGTCATCCTTGGTCGATCCCACTCCCCCAGAAATTCAAATTCACGAATCCGTCCCTAACAAACCATTGGTCATAGGATCGGTTGAACTGGCCCCGTCAGCAGTGCACCAGGTCTTTTCTGTCGAGAGTGGATCTCACACCCCCCATGTCCTTCTGATTTCTTCAGATTCTTCAGACTTGGAGAAAGATTCCCCTGTCCCTGTACTTCATGAAGCTGCTCCTCCGCCTCCCATGATGGAGGCTCCGGAGGATATCCCTCCCGCCTTCAAGATGGAGGTTATGGAGGATGCTCCTTCTTCCGTAACACCAGGGGAAAACCTTCTCGGTTCGATGGTATCCCCTCCGAGTAGTCTGGTCGCCTCCTTTGATTGGAGTCGATTTGCAGGATTCCGCCTTCCGTCTTACGTGCCTTTCGAGATCACAGTACAGGCTCTTGGTCTGGTCGTACCCAGCACCATTATAGATGAAGGTGCCTCTGTTAGTATTCTATCCTCAACTACCTGGCAAGCTTTCGGTTCACCGCCGCTTGCGCCTGTTACGCAGAATCTGTTGACTTTTAACAGAAGGACGAGTCAACCGTTGGGGATCCTTCCAAGGTTACCGATTACTTTGGGAGGTAAAACCATCCATATGGACGTGATGGTTGTTCCAGGCCCCTTGGATTTCAATCTGCTCCTGGGGCGCAATTACACCTATGCCATGGGAGCGCTCGTCTCCACCCTTTTTCGTGTGGCCTGTTTTCCGCATGAAGGACGGATCGTGACCATTGATCAGCTTTCGTTCTTTGGTCCTAATGTGGCAACTGGTCCGCCATCACCCCCTCCTGGTTTTTATCCACCCGTTGTATCTGCTACACCACAGGTCAACTATGTGTTGACCTACCCTGTACACGCAATCAGTGATAACGCCGTCGTGCATAGTGTACTGGGGGCATTAGGTCTTGACTTCCAGGATGTTTTCCTTCCACCAGGAGAGGAACTCTTGGAAGCACCGTCTTCTTGTTCATTTTGATGTAAGTCGGTTAGAGCATGGTTTCCTCCCTGTGTCAAGCTCTTTAAAAAATGAAACCAGGATCTTGGAGCATAGTTCCTTCACTTGTGTCGAGCTCCTAAAAACAATGAAACAAGCTGTTTGAGGATAGTTCTTTTAAGTGTGTCAACCTCGTTAAAATAATGAAACACGAGCATGTTCAATTCGACTTTTTGTTTTGAACCTTCACTCCATTTTCAATGGACTGAAGCTTGGGGGGCATGCACCTCAAATTGAGACACCATGCTGGGGGGCATGCCCGTCTTCCTCATTTCAAGCATAGTTTTCATATGTGTGTGTTCATGTGTGCTTTTAAGCTTGCATAAAAATGAAATGTGTGAGTAGATACATTGTGTGAATACATTTCGCATTGGGTCGTTTGTTATGTAACTGATACATTAGATTACATTTGTATTAGACATTCGCATGACATATAAAAACATCATCACATGTAAAAGATCCATCCAAAATATTCATATGTATATATATATATGTGTGTGTGTGTGTGTGTGTGTGTGTGTGTGTGTGTGTGTCGAAATGTTTGCACAGTGTGCATCACGAAAGTCAAAATATACATAATCGTCTTAAGTACATCCGGAGACGATACGTCTCTCAAAAAATAGGTGTGGTATAAATCCTAAGAGCTAATCCGCATGGTGCTCATGATAGCATGTGACTGCACGCACTAAGCGTCTCAGGATTCGGTGGATCCGACTTGGAACTCCCACCGTATGACGCTGGTATGCCATCGGTACGTCCACCAGCCGAGCATAGTACGGGATCCCTCGGGCAATGCCCTCGAGATTCTGGATCAACTCCTCTCCTCCGGTACCCTCTCCCTGAGGATCAGGGGCGAGTTGAGTCCTCCGTGAGATTGGAGACATCCCAGCTGGTCTCTCAGGTCCCACATCTGCATACATATATAAAATGTGTTAGGAAGAATGTGTATTAACAAAAAAAAACATAAAACATGAAATCAAAAACATGAGGTCTTACCCAACTCCTCGTCCCAGTCATCTCCTTCTGGCAGTGGGAGATCTTGGTCTCCGGTGAAGTCAGTTCTTGCATAGGGCTAGTCTTCCACTACAATCCGCTGGCGCCGTAACCACCTAAAGAACTCCGGCCTCCAGGACATCTGTTGGCCGCCTCCAGCTCTGGGCATTAATGCTGCCCAGCGAGCCATTCTTGGCTCTCACAACTCTCAATGCCAGATCAGGGATAGTGTGGATATCCACCTTCTTGCTCCCTGATCCCATTTGTGCTCCTCGGCACACTCGTGCCATCACTTCTTCCATCTTCTCGCCATATGGTCTACTTCCAGTCAAGACAGGGATTAGACCTCTGCGAGACAATCCGGTGATAAAATACACATCAGAAACCTCCAGCTCCAATACCTGATCTCGCAACCTGAACACTTGTTCATGTTCATCCCAAATACTAATCAAATACTGGAGGAGCTCGGGCTGAGCTCGTAGACAAGGTGTAAGGAAGAACTTCTTCAGCCCACAGTTTCTGAGGGCATTCATGCAAGCCTCACTTTGGATGGCCTGTTCATCCTCTTCTCCATGCTCTCGTTCTTTCCATTCAATCACCATTTTGCTTGATTACCTGCATCCATATGGTCATAAACCCTTAGTTAGATCTCTGGTAGGCTTCAAATTCCATTCAATTTGGTTTAAATATCGAATTTTTAGGTGGAATTTTAGGTTCGGCCGCTGGCGCGGCTGTTTTGTGAACAGTCGTGCCATGTGGCGCGAGCCCTTTGTATAAAAGAGCCCATTGGCGCGGGTCCGTGCCCGATACCCGTGCCAATGAGCGCGACCCTAAAATTTCAAAAAGTGGGCACAGAGGACTGATACACAAAGGAAAATTATTAAAAAATGGATGGAAATGAAGAGCAGGGAAGCACCTCTTACCTGTAGTAGACGAGAATCTGAATGGTCAACCGGATTTGTCGCAATCGCCGTTAGAAGTTTCCACTCCAAATGGACCACTGTTGCTTTTTACCAAGGTGAATAGTAAATGTAATTTTATTTTTACCATTTTGGCATATTTATAAATTTTTGACATAAAATGAGTTTTAAAAAGTTATTTTTATCAAATATTTTAATATGTTATGTCGAAAATGGGTTTTACGCTTGCTTGGTATGTGCAGCAGCAGGTTTTTGCGACTTTAACGATGGAAACGAGTTGTATTTTATACTTTTTCGGACTTGGTAAATACACGAAAAAGTCACTTTGGAGTCATCTTTCAGCTCTTTTCTGACTCTCTAAACATGAAAAGATCGCCGAGGCCCTTGTCGTTTCGATCTCGTTAAAATGGACACGAATCGACATCTACCCAGTATACGTTTACCCCTTTTCGGGCTGGGATGGATTGATTACGAAAAAGGAATACCCTAGCCTATCGCGACTAGGAGGTTTTCTCAGATATTGTTTTCTACCTTTTCGGATCTGAGGAACTATTTACGAAAAGGGACCTGTGGAGTTTACTTTTCTGCTGTCTTTTCAAACTCTCTAAACGTGAAAAGACGCCGAGTTCTCCCTTTGTCAGACTCGTTAAACCCTGATGACATCGGATCCAGTCGAAATGACGTTCTCCGAGTTCCTCCTTCCTAGGACTCGTTAAATGCACTAAGATGGATTCGCCCGAAGGGCGGACTTATATTACAAGCATATGCTATCCCCTTCAAGCTTGTTATCAAAAATAATTGGGGTACTCGCCAGAAATGGTGGGGGAAAAATGGAACCATCTTCGTTGTCGTCGGCAGTATGTCGCTCTTGAACATGGCACTTGTCTGCATTCGTGTCGGGTTGGGGACATCTCATCTCGTTTCTTCACTTTGCCTCCATGGGTTTGGATAATCCCTTTTTACCTCTCATCTGCTCATTGCCTCGTCACCATGGCCTCTGATCCGTTGATGTCAAATACTGCCAAAACCACTTTTTGTGCCGTTATATGTTCAAGAGAAGTTGACCTCTGCAAATATCAACCTTCCTCTGATTCTCATACGATTCTGATTCACAACAAAAACATCATGTTCCTCTGTCTCGTGTCGATGATGTGGGAAACATTATGGCCCACCTTCGATCAAGGTCACTTCCTGTCGACTTCAGCTCATTATCCAGGAAGTTGATCTAGAGACTCCTTCATGGTACCTTGGAGCCTGCATGCCTCAATGGCAGGTTCATCGCATTCGACGTGAGGTTTTCATCATTGGCCTCCGATCGAGTGATTCTGCGGGTGTTCGACACCAACTCATTGATTCACACGCCGTAGATTGTACCTGCAGTACCTTGAGGGCCATTGTCATTATTGGTGGTTCCTCTCGCGTCTGTTAACAGCTTTCATCATTGGCTGGTAATCAGACGATGTTCCTGCATGTTCAACTTCAGCTCACATATTCACATGCTCGAACTTGTACTTTGTTTGGGTCGAGATGGAGCGCAAGACCCTGGATTGTGTCTGTTGTAATCCAGGTTGCGATTTTGGATTATTATCATTATGTATATGACTCATTGCTTGGATGGCTGCGACCATACCTGAGTTTGATCCTCGCTGGATGGCTGCGCCCATACCCTGGATCCGGATTATAGTGTACTCCGTTTCGGATGGCTGCGCCCATACCACATATACATCATGTACTTGAGATATCAGTTGTATTTTTTCTGCGCAGGTTTTCCGACGGCGGGCCTTCAGTTGAACATGTTCTCGTAAAGCATTTCACCCCTCTCTCTCTCGGGCCTCATACTTTAGGGGGCATCTGTTACACAATAATTTGTCACCGTCCCTACCATTCCCCGTCCCGCACAATGGAGGACCCATTTTGTGACCTGTGAACATTGTCATGCCTTGAAATTATCATCAATGCATTCCTCTAAGCATGAGCTTCAATTGCCCTAAAGAAATATCCTTGCAAAAAACCATGAAAACATCTCCTTTTGCATTGGCGCGAGCAGACAGTTCATCACTCGCGCCAATGGGGGAAATCCTACAAAGAGGTCGCGCCAACTGGCGCTCTGTCCCAGAGCAGTAGTCACGCCAGCCAATTTAAGGAGTGTTTTTTAAATAAAGATGGCGGAAGTTGTGTTTCAACAAACTCAGAAACCATTGCCTATCTTGAGTTGGGAGGTTTGGCTGCGGGAGTTCCATGGAAGGGAAGTGGTTTTCCACCTCCCATGGAACCTTCCTTGTTGATAGGGCCAATCCCACCATAATAGGGATCCCAACTCCCTCCTTCCCCATCTATAAAAGCCTGCTCAATTCCATGGCAAGCTAGTCTTGAAGTGCCTAAGCTTTGAATCTCCAAATTCCCAAGAGCCTTTGTGTTGTAAGAGCCCTCTTTCTTCCCTTAAGGCTGACTCAAGTAAGGAGACTATCATCGAGAGACTCTGGAGAGGTTTTCCCTTTCCCTGGCAAGCTTTGCGAGGCATTGAGCAGCTTGGAGACCCGCTCAGGAAGGAGACACGACGATGGAGGGGGGAGAGTGTACTCTCTTTAGATTGTTATTTAATGAATGATTACGGTTATGGTTCCACTCTGCTTTCACTTATGTTAATAACGAGTTATATCCTTTAGTGGTGATATATAGTTACGTATTTGGATTTTATGTTGTTTCTTGCATGTGCGAGTGTCCATCCACGAAGATCGTGGGAGGATCGTGATCTGTAGAGGCTGTGTGAGGAACGAACGCTCTTCTACGGATCATAGCATTGGATTCGGGGTAGGCCTCCATTTTTGGTCTTTTTTATTCGTAAATAAGTCTGTATTTGTAACATTTGATGATTGTTGCTAAGCCCTGTGGAGCTGGTAGGGATCACCTGCATGCAACGAGAACTTTGCCTCCTGTGAGGGAGGTTGCCACGGAATGGGTGCAGTCTATTCATTCTTTGGTTGTGCATATTATTGAGTATTAAAAAACATATTTAAGACTAGGTTTTGGGGGGAATTACTTTGTACTATGATTTTCAAAACATCTGACACAAATTTATATACTATCAAGGGGACATTCTCTCAAGGCATGTTTTTTCCTACATATGGGAAGAAAAAAGATATTGTAACATTCTCAAATTTTTGCTTGTTTTGTATCTTAAGAGTATCTAGTTGCTCATTAGGGCTCCCAAGGATATATGTTTTGAAATTATCAAGAAAATGTCCTTTTTCAACTCTACTTATTGTTCCATTTGCATATTTACTAATTGTAGACATAACAGGGTCCCTTGGACTCTTACCAGTTCTAGCCTTGCCCCTTGAAATATGTTTACAAAAATCACATATTTATCCAAATGAAAGTGGAGAAACATCTCCTTTTCCCATTAAATTGAGAATGTCAACCCATTCCTCTTTGATGGATTTCAATGAAATATATTTTAATATTTCAACATCTAAGTCATGCATCCTAGCCCTTTTAACATTGTAAGAAAATCTTTCGACTAAGTCTTCAAGCCTTTCATCCTATTTTTGCATCATCTTAAAGAATTCATCATTAAGGTTATGGGGCATGCAATAATCCTTATATTCTTCTAAGAACACATTTTTCATTTCTTACCATGTTCTAATAGTATGTATTCCTAATCCCATGAACCATTTAAGTGCCCAATCCTTCCAAGTAGCTAGAAATAATTTCAATTTATGAGGATCAAGTAATTAGTCATAAGATCTACATAAAAATTAAAACTCAAAAAATAAATGTTTCAAGGTCCTCATTTCTTAAACCATGGAAATTATGGAGGATGGAGGGTGATATATTTTTCATTGCATCTGTGGTTTCTTCATCAAAAATAGGAAATCCATAAGGATTTGTTTCTCCTCTACCACCTTTTCCTCCACCTCCTCCTCTATTTCCTCCTCTATTTCCTCCTCTGCCTCTTCCACCTCAAACCCTAAGTTCAACATTTACATTATATGCTACTCCTTCTCCTTCCCCTGCCATTGTAGATTCCTCAGAGCTAATATAAGTTATATAATATAATTATCTAGATCTTCTTTTGGTTACTCTACTAATGGTATATTAAGATAAGTTTCTTCTTCTTCTTCTTCTTCACTAGGGACCTCTAGTTCTTTTCCTAGAATTTTTTCTCCTATCGAAGAGAGAAATATTACTCCTTCTCTTGGGGATCTAGTTTCTTTAACTACAACTTCAGTAAAATAATTTGGGGAATCTCTTGGTTGTATTTCAAAACTACGAATCTTGGGGAGTCTATGTCTACCCAATAATGATGGGATGTTAGTGTCAATGGATGGTGTGGCACTACAAGGTCTAACAGGAGTGAGTGGCGATGTTGGAATTGAACTTCTACCTCTACTTATAAATCCAGCCCTAGAATCCCTTTCTATATGCATAAATGATTTTTATCATGCTTTAATTATGCATCTACAAAATAAAAACTAAATGCACCTAAAATGATAAGCAAACAAAAAATGGAATCCTATATACATTTCCCCTACAATGGTGCAAAAATGTTGGGTAATTTAATTGTCCTTAAATTACTTCATTAATTGTCAACCAAGGTTCGTGTACTTATGAAGTATATGTGCACCATATATGCTAGGAATTCTATCTTTGGATGAAATTGTTCTAAATATGGATAAGTCTTAAATGAGATTAGAGATTTGTCATGCACATTTTCTTTCCATTAAATCTACATCAAAACCAAATGCCATGCTGAATTGAAAATTAATCTATCGCTTGAAATATCAACTTATTCTAATTACAGGATTGAAAGTATATTTCTAATTATAGAATTGAAATTATATCTCTAGTTGCATAAAGTAAATACTAATGCTAATTTACAGAAAAGATATCTTAATACTAGTTGTAGAATTGAAGTTTTAACACCACTTTGTAAAAATAAATCTTAACACTAATTGCACAAAAGGAAACTTAACTCTATTTGCAAAAAGAAATGCTAATTATAATTGCTTTTAGAAGGAAAGTAAATAAGCAAAGAAACGTGTAACTTCAATTGATTACTAATGTGCGCTAATGGCTTTGAAAAAACATCTCTTCATCATGCATGAAATTAAATGAGTTATAAAACAAAATTACTTGAACGAAATGCATGCTAGAATTAAATATTTTTGGTATTTTCTTTTAGGAACACTCTAGAAACAAAACAATAGGTGATTAAAACAAAATTGAATTGCAACAATTCAAAGAGAAAACTACATGAAACTTCGATGCGAATGTAGAGTATTTATGAAAAATTGCAATTTAAACAAAACTAACTACACATGCAACTCTCTAAGGGACCCTCCCGTGAGTGTAAGTTCGTCACTACTCAAATGATAGCTCAACCACGTATTGGAAAAGAAAAAAGTATTATATTAATCCAAAGAGGTTTCTTGAACAAAGTTTTCAAAATAATTAAATGAACAAAAAATTAACTTAACTATGTTTTTGGTTTCGCCTCACAAATGTTATACAATTCTTCATCGAACTAATTTACTATGTCCTATGTTCTTAGGAAATTAAACTGGTTTTCCATCTAAGAATTAAACTTAAATTAAAACTCTATGTCCTCATGATTTACCATTGGAAGAGAAAATCATGAGGGATTCTTATCGAATCATATCTTCACGATCGAACAAGTCTTCTCCACACTCACTTGATCTCGCTATGATCTCCTATTGAACTTCACTTGTCTCTTGCATCCTCATAACTAGAGTTTTACTTTAGGTTTGACTCTTAGATATTTCGATCTCTGTAAATTTCCAAATCATACTAATAGGTGGACATCCATTTGGGGAACATTTCTCATCTACAGGAACCTTCATTCCTTCATTGGTGCATGGCAACATGTCTAATCATGGAGATGGATGCAAAATTCAAAATTAGCTACAGAATTATCAAGATTTTGTAGTTGTAGAGATGTTTTAATTATAACTCACAAAGAAAAAATAGATTATAAAAAATGGTTGATCAATACCTTTTCTAATATCAAGTAAGTCTAAGATGACCTTGATTAGTCTGAAACTGCTACAAAATGGTCATAAAAAGATAAAGGAGAGGGAAAAGGTAGTAAAAAAGAAAACAATTTCAGACGTCAAAAATGATTTTTAATTTTCGATGATAATCATGGTCAAGACCATAATGTCAATTTATTGGTAATTTTAACCACAAAAATAAAATAAAACTTAGATAAGTTTGAAAAAAATTTAAAAACAAATAACAAAAAAAGTAGACAAACTTAGGTGCAAATTTTTAGGGTTTTCCATAGTCATGATATTTGGTTTGTAATGCCATGGTTGGAAAAAAATTAACCCTGAAAAAGAGGGGGTGATGTTGCATCACCACTTTTTCATTTCAGTGTGCTTTTTCATGTATTTAATATTCATGATATTTGGTATTTAATGTCATGATTGAAAAATGTTTGAATTTTAATCCTAAAAAACGAAGGTGATGCTACATCACCAATTTTGCATTTTGACATATTTTTTAATGCCTTTAGTAATCATGATATTAGGGTTTCAATGTCATGGTTTGTAAGTGTTGGAATTTTAACCCTGAAATGGAAAAAGAGTAATATTACATCAACAATTTTCAAAATGGACTTAACAATTAATACTAAATTCCACCTTCAAAAAATTGAGAACTTAGCCAAGTTCTCTTTAAGTTGGTAGCTTTGTTTTGGTTCTTATTTTCTAATTTTTTCCTTCAAAATAATTTGTTTGCCTCTAAAATTGAGGCCCTAGATGTTCCATGATAATATCTTCATAGAAACTTGGATTAGTTAGAGGAAAATGCCTCCTTTATTGATGTGATTCACTAAAAAATGATTAGAGTTTATTCTAATTCCCGCAATCATTGATTGTTAGACTTTCAACATATTTTTTTCCTCTGGCTTGGGAATTTTGGGAGGATCCTTGAAATAATTTGTATGAAATTATAACAAGGGGTTGAGGCATTAAAACTAGAATTATTCTAAGAGTTAGACTTGCAACTTTTAGATTGAGAGCGACTCTTTCCCATGCCAAATTTCGACTATCTATAATAGATGTGAATCACCTAGATTTATTACTTTTTGGGACTCTTGTATTAATGCATTCGTGTATTTCATTTTATTTATTAGTGCTTCTCCTACCACCTATTTTTTATCGAGGTCTTCTCCATTGATATTTCCTTCTTTCTTCTCATCCATGCTTGGGTCCTCCTGAGATATCTCCATAGAAATAATCTCTTTCTCCTAAGAGAGTAATTTGAATCTATTTGAGAGTTTTTGGATTGGGATCTAGCTGGCCCGATCTACGCGCTACTCATGCAATCCACTGACCGCCCTTACAAATCATGGACTTGTTAGATTTTTGGTAATGCATGTCTTTTTACAGACCCCTATAACTTGGTAGCAATTGGAATAATTATTGGAGGAAGAAGTTTCAACTATGATGGTCACAAGGCTAGAGGAGGAATTTCCTAAGAAAGAATAAATGGAACAAATGTTGGAGGAAGTGGAGGAGAAAGGGGACGAAGAAATGCAGGATCAACAAGGTGACTTATGATACGGGGAAGGAACTTATGAGGTACAAACAAAGGATGTTTGCAGCATGGGAATTGAAATTACTCCCCCTTGTTCACCTCTTATGACCTCTTTGTCGAAAGGATCAAGGAAATTCCCTTCTCCTACCTCTATAGTCATGGCAACAAAATTCAGGCCATCATAAATCCTTCCTCCTAATTTTAAGTTCTTAGGAGTTGTTGCAGAAGGGGTTGAGGCTGATACTGCTCCACAAGAACCAGTATCAGCTTCAGAACTAATGGAGGAAATTTGATAACACAAGAATCTGTTGGAGAATTTGCAAAAGGGAAATCTAGGACATAGGTGGAAATTTGCAGTCAGCGCTGAAACCAATTGTTTTTAAAGAAGAATGTTCAATTAAAGGTGGAAATTTCAAAGCTATGGAATCAGGTGATGCGATTATGGAATTAGGAAAAAGAGAAGCGAAAAATAAAACATGATCGAATGTCCGCAACTTCTAGAATGAGCAAGACAATTCCATTGGCTGTGTAGATAGAAGACAGAGAGGTAGTATTGGTATTTACACAGACAAAATACAGAGATGTAGTATCAGAATCCACACAGAATGAGGCACTTTTCAACCTTGAATAAGCACAGGAATTTATTTTTTCAGCAGAAAATAAGAAGTGGAAAGACATTTCTTTTAGCTTCCAAGATGGGGCAATCACCACAGAGGCTCATCAAAAAGAGATAAGATAAATTGGGAGAATGTGGCAAGGAAATCACCAACTATATAACTCAATTGGAAAAATATCAACAACAAGGAGAAATATTGTAGAAGAGAATCATAGAATTGCAGGAACAGGTTTAGTTTTTGAAGACTGATAAAGATGAGATGTTTACTCTAGCGTAAAAAATGTTGGCATGCAGCCCCCCTCCTAACAATTACTTCCTTTTTCTTCATGAGAAGTATTTATTTTTATGTTTGGAGAGCATTCACCATGCTTTGAGTAAAAAAATAGAAGACCTCATTCAATTATTAGGGATTTTGAGAGAGAGTAATTCTATTCACCAACATTTAATCTGGTACAATTTGTAGGAGATATCCAATCAAGGGGTTTTATATATTTTGTGATAAATCAAGTCAAATGGAAGAAGGCCTTTGACACATTTGAGGCAAATCAAGAAAGTTTTCCATTGATGGCTAGGATGGAGAATTTCCAATTTGGGGTTATTGTTACTAAACATTATCATTTTCTCAAGTTAGAGGGTTGAAAAAACTGTATTCTTGCAACACAATGATGGTGTGTTGACTTGTGCACGAAGCAGATATATACCTTAGGGAAGAAGCTGAGGATGATTTTCAAAAACGTTGGATACTTTGGTATCATCAAGAGTACAAGAACTAGAAAGCTTTGGGGAACCCAAATTTTCAAGATAATTGGAAAGAATCCCACGATATATTGCTTGCATGCAACATTGCAGCATTGAGTGGTTGGAGTTAAGGTTTCAATTTCTTATTATTTGGTTACCTTCTGATCACTATGAGCCGACTTATGAAGTGGATGAAGACTGTTGGAAGGAAATCATTCACAAAAATGGGTATCAGTTACCTAGGACAAATATGGCGAAATAATATAACCTCACTCACCTCCATGTTAGTCACAACATGTCCAATCCTAATTTACGTCAGAAACAGTCTGCATGAGGACATGCATCCAAGCCAATTGGGGACATATGTTGGCCGATTAAATTACCAATTTTTACCTACTTCCACCTATCCCTTTCCATCTTCTTTATAGCTCTTACAAGGCTAATTTGTATCCCAATTAATGAAAGGCATATCGTTTTGGAATTTATTCTTGAATTTTTTATTAATGAAGTGGTAGTCATAGGGGAACAATACTTAAATGACTTGTTGACGAGATTCTTTGCAGATCACTCAAAAATTCGTATCGGACATCATTTGGCAGAACATGACCCATCATGATGTTGTCGATTGTGAACTCGTGGCTCTATTCGAGGACTGAGCCATCAACTCGCCAAATGCCCGAATAGCTGGCAAATCCATCTTTGTTACTATATTTCCATTATGTTTAGTATTTGAGGAACTATTGTATATTTTTGGACAGTGGGATTACCATGATTTATGGGTTTGTTAAGTTATTTTATTCATGTAATGATGGTTGTGTATATGTATGGCACAACATAGAAGAACTATATGATTTTCCTTTCGCTCGTAATAGCATAACTTCAGCTTGTAATATTTTTTATGAATTAATAAGAGTAGCAACATATCGTTAAACTCGTGTGATCTATAATTATTCAGCCATAGCCCCGATCAAAGAGTTGGGCCCACTCTTTCGATCAGGTGTTTTTTGAATACAATTTGTGTGGTATAGTTTTGTATTTTAATGATATCATTAATGTTTAATTATTTTTGTTTTATTTCTTTGTTTTTATTCACAATTGTATTTATTATGGATTGTTGTTCAATGAGAGTTGGTGTTATTTATGATTTTTGTTACTCGATTTGTTAATTTTTTTTGGATTGATTTAGAACACTTTTGGGCCAACGACCTCGTATCTTGTAACATGTTGGGTAGGGATTCTCTAGCCTGCATAGACATTGCATGATAACCTTGAAATAACCAGACGGACATGGGTTGACAAATAAATGTAAAGAGGGACTGAATCTATAAACCGATATTAGGACCCCAACAACTTCTTAAAGTGAAACATGGATCATATTAATAAGAAATATCAAGGAATATTTAGTTTTATTTTCAAAATTTGGTTCGCTATAATTTGAGAGTTATATCCTATGGAAGTTGGGGTTTGTGAACAATACTGAAATAGATTTTAAACATGTAAGTTTGGTATTTTTTGCTATACCTTTTTTTGGAAATTTTCAGACCATGAAATCTTTAGTAATTTTAAGAGACAAATATAAGTACTTCAGGTATAGGTTCCAAAATGATATTTCAATAATTGGACACGTTGCATGCTATACAAGTTTTATCATGGGAAGAGTCCAAAAAAATCAGCAAGTTTTGTGAAAGTTACTATAATTTTTTGTCGTCACATCAGATTAAGTTCACACCTATGGAATTGCAAAAATTGCATATCATAGTATTGAAAAAAAAAAATTAGATCCAGAAGGGCTCAAATCTTAGAGATATATCAATAAATATTCATCTTTTATAATATTCTCTGTATTAAGGTATCTATCTTACTAGTGACCTAAATTTTCATTAGAAGAATCCCATTTTTTTTTGTTGTAACAAAGAGGAAGGATATTTTTGTTTCCAAACATGTGTCCAAAGAAAGTTACTACATCAATTAAATCCATTGAAGGCCCATACTTTACCCATGAAGAAAGTGAAGACCTAGAATTTAGGTTATCTCAATTAGAGAATAAAGTTAATGAAATGAATGGTAGTATGTTAAAGAAGGTGGATTTCTCATGTTCCTAAGAAAATATTTAAATAGAAATGGAAAATAATATGAATGAAAATAAGGAAGCATTACAAAAATCCATGATTTTTATCTTGGAGAGGCTTCTTAAAAGGGATGTGGAGATCTAAGGAAATCATGTAAATAAGGAGAAGTGTGTTGTTGAGAATCAATCTCATATGGGGAGTATGCCATCACAATTGGATAACATAAATGTTTAATCACAAAAGCATACTCATGAATTTTCAATCCAAGCCTTCTAGATCATCAAGGCTTCAAGTCAACACCAAGGAACTACTACATTCTAAAGACTGATATGATGAAATTTGATGGTAATGATCCTCTAACATGGATATTTTAGATGGATAAATACTTTGATCTGCACCATGTGGTATCCTTATAAAAGGTATATATTGCATATATTTTTCTAGAACAAGACCAACATGTATGGTATCAATGGATTTGTGAAATAAAAAAGGACTTTGTTATATCTTGGTCCATTTTTACAAAGCAATTGAAAGCACATTATGGGGATATCAAGATAAACACATTCTTTAGTCAATTGGTAAATATTCGACAAGAGGGTATAGTTACA
>JAXQQM020090767.1:0-37326 GCA_034641835.2 Pinus albicaulis | reverse complement strand
AATTTTAAGGGGTTTTAAATTTTGATAGGGCGAATCTTTTATATAAAACCCATTTTCTATAGTTTTATAAAGTTAGCCCTATAATTATTTTTAAAATAATTAATTATTAAATATTAGCCCATCAAAATAAATGCTCATAAAACTTAAAAAATGGAATTCGCTCTCCATTTTCTTTGCTTGCAGCAGATTTCAATGGAATTCGCTCCCGATTTTCTTTTCTTGGAGAAGATTTCAATGGCATTCGCCTGGATTTACTGGGTCAGAGGGAGGTGTTGGAGTGATTCGCCCCATTTTTTCATTGGTTGGGGCTTGGAAGTTGGAGGTGTAACAAAAATTTCGCCATATTTACTGGGTCGAAGAGATGGTTGGGGCTTAGACAATGGAAGGGGGTTGAAAGTTATGTGCAGGTCGAGATCGATGGAGATCTGGACGCATTTTCCATTCACCGATGACAGGCTCACCTACACGCACACGCATTGACGAGGGCAACTCCCACCCTCTCCCGTGCTACTGCTCTCCCTCTCCTTAGACTTCTGGCGCATGTTATCCATAATGAAAAACATGCAAGCGCTATACATGTTGCCATACTCATCCAACACGCTGCGAATGCACTCTAATTTGCTTGGACCCAACTGGAGTTTGGCCTCTATTTGATCCAAAATTGCAGGCCCCCCTAGATGCGTAATCCAGAACAAGTCGTCCCAATATGAGACGCTGAATTGATCAAAAGCTTCTTTGAGGATCTTCTCAATATTCTTCGAAATTATCTGCATTCTAAGTGTCAAATTTGGGTGAAATCACTTAACCCTAAAGATAGTTTAAGAAGGGATGGATGTAAAATACTATTCACTTCCTGGGTTTTTAAGTGTTTCTAATGTTAAATCAGTGCCTGAAGGTGAAATGTAAGACCCACTTCTTTGAGGTGCCCATCTATGGCTCCTTCACTGTTTTATAGAACTGAACTTTAATTATTACTTTGAATTGTCATTGGAGGCAGGATTTAGCAGAGCATAGATTTAACCATTTGGTACTTTAGGTGGAATTGATCCATATAGACACTGACCTTCTACTGCCCACAATGCTCCTTTTTGGACCAAAAACTAGGGTGCCCCTGTTTGGAATAATAATTCCTCTCTTACAGTTGGTGAAAGAGGTGATTGTTTTATTTATTAGAACATTTTGTTTATGGTATCATGATTAAATTACATGATTGTAACATTGATAGATTAAGTGAATAATTGCATTTCAAAATTTGAGCTTCAAATGTTACACTGGGTCTGATTCTCAGAGCGAGGCTTACTTCAATGCTATAGGTCCTGTTTTGTTGGAGGATTATCACCTGGAAGAAAAGCTTGCCCAGTTTGACAAAGAAAGAATCCCTGAGCGAGTTGTCCATGCTAGAGGAGCAATAACCAAGGGCTTTTTTGAAGTCACATGTTATTTAACACCTCACATGTGCTGACTTTTTGAGGGCACCTGGAGTTCAGACCCCTGTGATAGTCTTCTTCTCTATTGTTATACATGAACGCGGGAGCCCAGAGACTTTAAGCGATCCCAGAGGCTTTGCAGTGAAGTTTTACACGAGAGAAGGGAACTTTGACCTTTTTGGAAACAACATCCCAGTGTTTTTTTTCATGATGGTATAAAGGTTTGTTTATTGGGACCATACACTGAAATCCATTCCTCTCATTTTGAAGTATATGTAAAACTAAAACATATGATTTTCACAAATTATTGACTCTTAATTTTTTAAACTTGTGTTTCTGGCTATGCAGTTCCCAGATGTCATTCATGCTTTGAAGCCCAATCTAAAAACCCATATTCAGGAGGCATGGCGTACCATGGATTTCTTTTCCCATGTACCAGATAGCTGTCATATGTTCCCATTTTTGTTTGATGACTAGGGAATCCCATATGACTTTAGACATATTGAAGGTTTTGGAGTTCACACTTTCAAGGTCAGGCACAATCTCTCAATATGTTCTCTATACAATTTTAGACGCATCTGCACCAATATTTAGTTGTTAATGCAAGAAATTCTCTCATGAATGGGATACATGGATTTCTTAAGTCTGTGGTAAATATGTTAGTGTGTTAAATATTTGTTATTAGTTGTCTAGTGCAAGCCTGCCAATTGCACTTTGGAATCATTTCTATCATTGAAATTCATGATACTCATGAAGCCAGATTACTACAAGAAAACTTGTAAGCAGATAGGCATTTTGGATCAATGTTGGCATTGCAAGCCACACCTAATAAGTAGCATTCAACACTGAACTTTCTTTGAGCTCTAAGCTGCACGAGTTCAAATCAATTTCATAAGTTAAACAAAGTCATACTAATATTTTTTTTTTCATTTCTCAACACATTGAGCTTGCCTGCTGCATAAAATGGTAATCAGCCAGTCTTTGAGCTCTAAGCTGCACGAGCTCAAATCAATTTCATAAGTTAAAAAGAGTCCTACTACTATTTTTTTTTTCATTTCTCAACACACTGAGCTTTCCTGCTGCATAAAATGGTAATCAACCAGCCTTTGAGCTCTAAGCTGCACGAGCTCAAATCAATTTCATAAGTTAAACAGAGTCCTACTACTATTTTTTTTTTTCATTTCTCAACACACTAAGCTTGCTTGCTGCATAAAATGCTAATCAGCCAATCTCAAGGTCACATTCAAAACACACTCGCATAGCACAGTACTTTCAATTACATGTTTCAGGTTTTGTGCCATATGATAGTTTGATTTACTATATTTGTGTTTGAAATATGATAGTAATCCTAGTACATACTTATCATATATGAAAATGGACTAGTGATATGCTTAGGAGATGGTCAGATTGGATGCGATGGGGATTTACCCAGGTTTTGAAACCATCTCTGAAAATTTCACAAAATTTCCCTCTGGATTCATTTCATACCCACCCTTTGAATATTTCTTTTAAACCCCTGGATTTGGGTACTTCAAGTATCCTTATTTGTTTTCAAATGAACCATGCTTGAATAATTTGTCATTACTGTTTAGATGACCTGATTTCTTTTTATCTTCTTTGCAGTTTATTAACAGAGAAGGTAAAGAAACCTACTGCAAGCTTCATTGGAAGCCTACTTGTGGACTCAAGTCTTTGCTTGATGAGGATGCTGTAATTGTTGGAGGTACCAATCACAGTCATGCTACACCTAATTTAAACTGCAAAATGCTACACCTTCCGAAATTAATTGTTGGAGGTACCAATCACAGTCAAGTATCAATCTTGCATTTTTTTATGGTCTGGAGTATCAATCTTTTTGAATTATTGCATGATTTATCATGTAGAAGAATCATACCCTAGCCAAAATTCAGGGATGCCTGTAAAGAATGTTGATACTTGAAAAATTTCCCCTATTGATCAGCCGAATTAAGTTTATCATTCAGTTCCTTGGTGTCTAACTTGAAATTATCAGGAGATAATGGCATAGATTACACATAAATAATAAATATATCATGTAGCTCACATGCTAGTGTTAAAAATCTCATGTATCAATCTTGCATTTTTTCCAGTTTAGATTATCAAGCTTTTTGAAATAATGCATGATTTGTCGTGTAGAAGAGTCATAGCCTAGCCAAAATGCAGTTATGCCTGTAAACAATGTTGATCCTTGTAGAATTTCCCCTATTGATTAGCCCAATTAAGTTTATCATTCAGTTCCTAGGTGTCTAATTTGAAATTATCAGGAGATAATGGTGGAGATTCCACAGAAAGAATAAAAATATCAAGTAGCTCACATGGTAGTGTTAAAAATCTCAAGTATCAATCTTGCATTTTTTTTTTCCAGTCTAGAGAATTAAGGTTTTCGAATTATCGCATGATTTTTTCATGTAGCAAAATCATGGTCTAGCCAAAATGCAGGGATGCTTGTAAAGAATATTGCTATGGAAAGACCTGATTCAGTTCGTTTAACTGCTCGGGATTTCTTTGCTTCAGGTTGGCATCTTTGTTCTGTATTTAAAATTTGAATAGTTTGAGAATTTGGAAACAAGAATGGATCCGTTGGCTAGGCAACATGGTCATGGACCACGGTCCTTGCATTTGTAATGAGAAAATAGGCTATAAATAAAAAAAATAAGGCCTTATGCTACGGTGCACAATATGTAGCTTGTACTAGCTGCAAATCCAGTGGTGGGTAGATTTCTCACCTTAGGATGTGCATCCAATGCAGGTTGAGTAATTTCCTCTCTGATGCTACTATCAACACAGATCTTTAATCTCTGGAAGGACAAATAAAAAAATAGGAAATCTAGGTTCTACATGCAATCCCTTAAAATTGTTTAACTAGAAGGCAGTTGATACTATCTTCCAAAAACATGGCCAACATGCAAAGATAATTAGTCATAATTGGTCTAATTTAATGATGGCAAGTACTGCTTAAAAAATATGCAGACAAATTTTATTATTAAAGCTAACGAAGCCATGAGTACCCATTCCCATAGCCTGCTTTTATTGCAGTTTAAATTAGGTGTGGCTGTAATTGTTGGAGGTACCAATCACTAATTGTTGGAGGTACCAATCACAGTCATGCTACCAAAGATTTATATGATGCCATAGCTTCTGGTAACTATCCTGAATGGAAGTTATGCATTCAAACTATGGATCCTGCAAATGAAGATAGGTTCGACTTTGATCCTCTTGACGATACTAAAATATGGCCAAAGAATCTATTTCCTTTGCAGGTAAAGTACATATAAAATACTTAAGACTGAAACTATCAGTCATATAATCTATAATATAAATTATTCTTGCTTCACAATTTTCAAGTTCTGGTAGTAATTCAACTTTATATGCTCTTCAGTTTCAAGCTTTTTGCATTGAACCATGGTTGAAAATTGGATCCTTTTCTTGTGCAGCCTGTTGGGAGGATGGTTTTGAATAGAAACATTGATAAATTTTTCAATGAGAATGAACAGTTGGCATTTTTCCCTGGAGTTATTGTGCCCCGTATCTACTACACCGATGATAAAATGTTCCAGACTCGAGTTTTCTCATACTCTGACACGCAGAGGCATAGGCTTAGGCCGAATTACTTGTTGCTTCCTGTGAATGCACCGAAGTGTTCCCATCATAACAATCATCACGATGGTTTTATGAATTTCATGCACAGAGATGAGGAGGTATGTTACATGCCATTACTTCCTTGCTAGTATCAGCAATCTTCTCTCTTTTGTATTTCTCACATGTGGTTTGGTTTGGCATAACACTTTAGTGCAACTTAAATATCGATTAACTTTTTGTACCCTAATCTAAAGATAAAATTTTCCATCTAGATTCTAAAATCCCCCATATAGAGGATGATTTAAGGCAACTAATAGTACTAAATCCTTATATAAGCAACTACTAGTACACATTTTCTAGAGTGCTAAGATTCAATGGAAATCTCATTTTGTCTATTGCTTTTCTTTTTTTTCCTTTTCAAATGGGCAATTGAGCACGGTTTTATACATAATGGTTGTTGATAGATTGCATTTGTCTAATGAGTTCCATTTTATGATCATACCACTGGTTGCAAGTGAATTATTTTCCTTCGCGTTTTGACCCAGTTCGACATTCAAAGACGTGCTCTATTCCGAGAAATATTGTCAGTGGCACCAGGTCAAAGGTATGTCAACTAACTCAGGAAAAATGCCCCATTCTAAAATTCTCAACTCAATCAAGTAATCTCTAAAATATAAGGTCATGCCTTCCTTAGTTAGGCTCTGGTCTTATCTGATCTAGGTAGAAAGTTAGTAAGGGCCAAGGCTCTAGTCTTATCGGAGCTAGGTAGAAAGTTACATCTTACTTTTTTATACACACTCTTGTACAATATCGCTGATATAGGTAGGAAGTTATACCTTATTTTTTGTACATACTCATGTACAGTGTAGCCCATATACTGTCTTGCTCTTACATGAGGTAGCTAGGAAGTTACGCCTGACCTCCACAATCGCCTTTAGCTCTAAGTTGAGATGTACAGTGTAGCCCTGATGAACTCTCGATCTTTACATGAACTAGCTAGGACTTTATACCTGACCTTGACAACCACCTTTATCTCTAGCTTGGAAATATTTGGGTACAAGCTAATTACCCAATTTGTTTTGCCATGTTTTGAAACTTGCACCCTTGTTATTAGACTTCGATGTTACTAGCACTTGATCAAACTCAAAACCCTGATGATTGTAGCACCAAGCAGTATTAATATACTTGAGACACACAACTCCCCATTAGGTAATCAATCCTTGACTTTATTTCTCTATTGGGATTGTTTTTCCGGAGGACTTTAATAACCTCTGGGTCCTCCGGCTGCTACATTCATTAGGGTTTTATCAGTTGCTACTTTAACATATAGTAATGTCTTTGCTATTTTTTCAGGCCTTGCCAGCACTGGTGCTAGTGTTTAGCAAAAGCTACAATAAGGTCTTCTAATCACAAAAAAGTACAAAGTCCATACATAAATTTTCTGTATAAAATAGAGGAATGTTTTTGCTATGATTCTCAATCCTTGCGAGCATTGTTTTGAAATCACCCAACATTTTTCTTTAATGTTGCAGAGACTTATTACGAAGGAAAATAACTTTAATCAGCCTAGTGAATGCTTCTGTTCATGGCCTCCTGACAGGTAGCGATAACCATTCTTAGCCTATTTTCTAATACTTTTCAGAAGGATTTCTATGTATGGAATTTTGTCAATATCAAAATTGAAATTCATCCAGCTGAATATAATGTTCTTATCCATCCAGCTAAATCTAATGTTCTTTGCTCTTTTGGAGCAGACAAAAGATCCTTCTCTATATGGAATTTTTTCAATATCGAAATTGAAATTCATCCAACTGATTATAATGGTTTCTCTGTTCTGGAGCAGACAAGACAGATTCATCAAGCGCTTCCTCGATGTGCTGTGTGACGTGAAGGTAACTGATGAAATTAGGAGTGTCTGGATATCTTATTGGTCTCAGGTATGCAGCATGTATTATTTACAGCTTAAGAAAGTTAATTCATTGGTAATTTTGTACAATATAGTATGTTCACAGAACTGACAATACGGATTCTGGTTCTGTAGTTTGACCAGGACCTCGGCCAGAGACTGGTGAAACATCTTAACATGAAATCATCGATGTAAGAGATAAGTAATTGAGTGGTGACGGAGCTAAGATTTGAAGTATCTCTCAATTTTTTTTGTTGATATGTGAATTTGAAGAAAAACATCAAAACACAATATTGCAGCAGTGTCTCTCAACAAGGAGATTATATCTTGATCAATCCTTACTATGATATGTAGGAATTTAGGTGTAGGCCGAGTGAATTTTTTCGTGAAATTACTAATTCTTCACATTCTTGGCTTGGAGGGTCGTTGTTGGCTATTGTGGCTATAATAAATGGGCTAATGATGCCATGTATGGCAGTCTTCTCTTGGAGAGCTTTAATGTTGAAAGACATGAAATCCATATGTGGCAGTGAAATATATGCCTTCAATACCATGGATCTTATTATCAAAGAATATTTAGGTGTTAGTTCTTGTTTAACTACATACATTGTCCTGTGGAATATGCTCCTTAAAACTTTGTGAGCTCTCCGTATTTGCCAACACTGTGTGCTTATGATTGGCTGGCTGACACAATTTAAGTTGCTTTCTACAGCGAGTGCTGAGTTCTACATTCTACAGCTGAATATGCCAACCATATCATAAGTCAAACAGGCTTAAAGAAGCCTTCAGATGATGTATTGAATTTGGTGAGAAGAGACTTATTTAGTGAATTCCATAAAACAGTTCCACATATGCCTTCTCCATTTTTTATGAAAGCTCATAGATGGTGAGACTTTGGGTTACATGATTGCAACCTCCATCCTCGTCTATTTGATAACTAGTTTAAATGTCAACCTATAAATTTCTGTTTATCCTAGTCATCGTGAACAGACATTTAAGGATGCTTCATAGATGTAGGATAATAAGGATATATTTGACTCAATATTTCAGCCATAAGCTTATCAACTTCAAAGAAATTAATCTGGCTAATCTGATTTCATATTTTGATTGCAGGGGTAGTGCATTACCAACAACATTCATTGCAAAAGATGACAAATGTCTGTGGTTAGATAACAAGCAATTTGCTATTTGTGGTGATTTTTGTGTTGCTCCAAATGTTGAAGGTTCCATATTGAGTGGCCTTGCTGCAGCTTCAAAACTTTCACAAGTACACAATTCTCTATAGCTCCTTAATCACGTCAAAGATTTGCTGAACTTAGGACACGTCCAAACAATAGTTTTCCTTTCTGCTGTTATAAGAAAGTAAATTATTTTGAAGAGCATCATATGAAATTTCAAACAAGCTGTAGGTATTCTAATGCTGGAATCTGTCGGGTGTTGTCACGTCCAAACTATTTATGTGAATTAGCATTTGATCTCTTTTCATGAGCATTTTTTTGTTTGTAGCAATGGGTTATTGTAGCAACAACTCCATATTAAAGTCATTATACACTGTCCAGCATCGTCAATATGGTTCTCTTTTTTTCCATCTATACATTTTAAGTAATAGAAGTGTGTCAAAGCCTTTGTTCACTTTACCATGAAGAGCTCAAAAAGAATGACAATGTATCATTGATCGAGGAAAGAAATAAGTTGTAGCCCCCCTTGCAACTTGTTACATGAAAATGATTCTCTATATGTTATTGTTTTAGTTTTTTCATATTATTTCTCTTCCAAAGATTATTAGAAAGAACATGTTGCCCAAATAAAATGACATTGGTTGGTGTTAGATTTTAAGCACAAGTATAGGATCTAGTTATGATAAAATGCTACACTAATTACTGCAAGTAGAAAGGGAGACAATAGAATAAATTAACATTAAAAAATACTAAGTGACTAGAAAGCCAATTTGAATTCACTTGATTTTTGCTTGACTTGAGTATAATTAAATAACCTTTTCATAGAGAAGTCATGTGCTCATAGAGAATTCATGTGCTCTAAGTGTGGTTCCAAGTGCATGCACAACCAACATAAAACTACCTCTCCCTTAATTGTAGTTATCTGGGACAAAAATTGAGTTGTAGGGTCTCTAATAGAGTCAGGGTCACTAATAGAGTCAAAATATCTACTGAAAAACTCTAAAATATGCTTGCTACATGTCATATGGCATGATTTTTCACCTATGATATTCATTTCAATGGATATTTTTGGACTGTTGCAACAAGGTACATTTTTAAATTTGATGGATTAACATATTGGTGCACACAAGGAGAGAGGAATATCACTAAGATGGATGGTATGCATTCTCAGATGCATGCATACTGAACTAAAGGGTACACCTCCCTAATTCTATTCTTGGCGGCATGCACAGGAATTTTGGGACTTAATGTGCAGGTTTCAAGGAGGAATAGCTTTTTAAAATAAGAAAAAATCATTGCAACGAGGATGAATTCTAGGAATTTTGATCTCTGTCATTGCAGATTCAGAATCTAGAAGACTTGTAAATGCCTGAAAATCTGGAATGAGTAAAGCTTGGGCACTTGGTCATCTTCCTCATGTATTTTCCATTGTTGGTGAATGCTTACATCTCTATTTTTCAGCCTAGTCAAGTTAATTTTGTGACATGGTGTGGGCCTTTGTCCCCTAGTTTCACTAAGATTATTATGAATTTTCCTAGTGGGTGGAGGCACGAGAACCTCTAGAATCCCTATTTCATCTAATGTCTGTTATAAATCCCTTGAGTAAAATATTTCAGTCTCTGGAATCCAGTTTGAGGGTGATAGTCGAAAGTAAGCTTAGTTTTCCCTATCTATGGTTTAGTGGAGAGTTGTAGTACCTAACTCAATTTCCCAAATCTAGTAATAAATTATGAAAATCTACTGATTCTAGAGGTTCATAATTTTATGAAATTTGCACAATTCTATCAGTATTCATTTTTAATTAAATTTGCTCTCGGTCCTCTAACTCACCCCAAACACATATATAAAATATTTTATTCATATTATTATGTGGGCTTCTTATCTATATAGTTTTTATTTGTATTTTTGTTTTGAAATATTATTTGACACATACATAACACATCTACCTCTATACTGGGTTGTTGAGTGTGCCTTTCAGGGCAATAAAGTTTTTTGTTTGCTGCAATATTGCGTGTATTTCTGCAATTTACTTTTGCTTCACATCTTTGCTATTTCATGTTAAATTTCGTGATTTAATGGTTTTTCCACCAGATTTATTTAAATCCAGATCGTTGAATTTCAAATAAATAAATGGACAAAGTAATAGTGCCTATTAGTGTTACTTACAGGCCCAGGATGATAGACAGAATAAGTTGGTTTGTATGTAAAGAACAAAAAACCCTTTCAATTAGATGTTAGAGATTGGATTTGTGCCTAACAGTCTGTAATTTTTTGGAGCAAAGCTAAATAGTATTTATGACACTTCCAGGAAGGATAGTGTAATTCTGGCCAGTTCATTTGAATATAAGTGTAGGATGAGATGCTTTTTATTTGGTAGGAGAATGGAGATAGGCAGATGTGATTTCCATCCTGTTGGTGAGAAAGCCATGTTTCCGAGTTGCCTGGTTTTGAAAAGCCTCAGACTTCTGTAAATATGTGGAATTAAGGGCACAATAAGAGGATCTTTGTATGAAAGGAGTAGGATAAATCTCATCCACTGCACCACTGAACATGCAGAGATTTAAGCCATGTGGATACAGCCAGCCATGATAGAGCTGTATGCTGGCATGTACCAGCACTATAACGCCAACATCACAGTATGACCAAGATGAGCGTGTAATGCTGGTGTTCTAGCCTGACCAATACGTGATAACCTAGAAGGTAAACCCTGCAGGTGTATGGCATACGGGCTGGCATAAAAACCTGCAGCTTGGAGGGCATCAGGGACAAGATCTATCCTTGGGTTCTAATTCTATGTTGTATCCCCTTATAACAATCTCCTTTTGTTTAATCTTTTCTTCTGCTCATATCACCTATGAAAAGGATGTAAAATACCACTTTCAGATACGTTTAATTCTCAGCATGTTTCATAAGTCATTATGGGAACTTACTACAACCAAAAGTCTTACCATATCTCCTGGGATGAGTGTCCTTTCTTGCCAGAGCACCAAGAGGACTCTTTCCATTCAAAATACATGTCATTTGGTATAGTGAACTTGTGAATGGGTGTGGGTACTTGAGCTATTTCTTTCCAAAGAGAACATGACTGCCCTTCCCATATGCTTATGTCATTGGTGATTATCCGGTATTAAGAGTGAGATATGTCGCACAATGATTATCCCAACGAAGGTTTCCAATCCATTCTACAAGATTACCATTTTTAATTTAAAATAGGTTTCATTCTCATTACCAGTGGTCTTTTTATGAAGAGCAAGAGAAATCATGGGGTTCTTTGAATCAAAGGAATAGATCAACTAAAGAGGTATAAAAACCCTCCATGCAAAATAAATAAAAATACAAGGTGCAGAATTCACACATAGGATAGAAGACAGCTTCTTTGAACAACCAAAAAGACAGGCTCATCTTTGACAGTGGTCTTCTGCAGTTTATTTAGCTCCCATTCAGTGACAGGAGTTCAAGCCACTATGAGTGTACATTATGGAAAGCTATTATGGACAAGATAGTTATGTAAAAAGGTCCAACGTTTTTATTTTCCGTGAATGATCAGCGAGGTTAGCAAGTTGTAATTATTTTAACTTATGATTATCCTCATTAATATTCTCCTTGATTAGTATATGGTTATATTACCCAACTAAAATCTGGCAACATTGTCAAATTGTACTCTTAACAGACTCTGAGTTACTGATTTTGAAGAATCATTTTGAAGGAAAAGTGATAGATGGGGAATCTTCTAATGGTTTGACATATTCAATATTGGTTTTCAGCCTCTTAGTAATTTCTTGTTTCATCCTCCTTTAACTTAAAGCTGACTGTTGGCATAGCTTGAGCAGGACCAAGGTGTTGAACTCGTACATGAGTTGTTTTTGACATTATTTTTGATTGCCGTAATCAAAATGTATTTCTTCCCATCATTGAGTACACTAGTCATTCGCTTAAGTATGTTGGAGGAATAGTATATCTCTAACGCAGACTACTTTATGGTAAAGCCAGTGCCACTGATGTATAAAATAGCATTGGTGAATTGCATTGATGGTCTTTATCTCTTAAGGTTATCCGTTGTTTTTGTGCATGTATTTGTAGCGGTCCTCTATCCAGGCATCCTGTGGATGTGCAGTGCCTCTTATTTTATTAGTGTTATTTACTTTTACTTCCCTAGATAAAACTGGTTGCAATTTCGGTTGTTTAGTTTGTGGGGTTCACCATGTAGATGTGAATGGTATACATGATACTTAGTCCTGAGTTTCACTTTTTGCAGATTTTAGGTATAGTTGAGGCAAATTTATTGTTTTACATATCGTTTTTGACATCTGAAAGTGCAATATGCATCTGTGGTGTTGTGAAGGGCCGAATCTGATAGAGCATGACATGTAGTCTCCTATTTACATGCATGTGCAAGCACATGGAAAGGTTGCTTATTTTTTCAATCAGAGTAAAAGGAAAGAAGTTATTGTCCATCATTGGCCCTTGGAGGTTAGGAGAGCTCGTGTAGGTAACATGTAGTTTCCCCCAGGGATATCCAACTTGGTCCACTCAGTCAGCCATTTCCTAGAGGACATTCCTAGGATCTGTATTAGTACCTTCATGATAGTTGACAACAAACAGTGCTAGCTCCTCTTCTACTTCTAATCCAGAGCAGTGTCCTTCTTGCATAGAGTAGTACCGATTCCTATTTATTTTCTAGGGCTTACCACTTGTGTTTACCTCTCTATGTTTTTTATCTTTATTTGTACTTCTGTCTGTGCCTTGGAGTTGTTTTCAGCATTCTCTTTTTAAATTGTACTTTCTAGTTCCATCAACCTATTTTGGTTATTTGTGGACATTAATAAAATTTTAGTTTGTTTTATTACTCCTGTCAATAATTAGCACTAATAATTTGCACAAATTAATTTGTTTAACTTCCATTATTGTCCCTGATTTGTATATTTAGATCTATATTACATTAGACTTTGTAGCATAAAGTCAGTTCTAGAGTGGATAAAGTGATATATGCTTCCCCACTTGTAATTTTTCCCAATACAAGTTCCAAAATTTTAACAACCCCATCTCTTTAAAAGATGTATTGCAACCTTTTTGAGTGGCATGCTCCTTATGAATATAATAAGTCAGTCAAATACTTAATATTTCTTGGCTTGGAAATGAACTTAAACTTTGATTTTCTTAAGTTGCCTATAACCAGAAAAATATATATTTTCTACTTCTAGATCTATATAAACAAGATAACTACGAGTAATAACAAGTTCTCAAATGATGCCTTGGTTTTGAAAGTTTTCAAGCCCAATGTTATACTATAACATACATGATATAGCTAATAATTTTGAGATAAATTATGAGTGAATAGTTGGAAGCGATCACTTATTTTTTTGCAAGTGTATTTCAAGTTTTAATGCTGAATATGATGCAGTTTCCATTGAAACACCTTTCAACATTTTCTTTCCAAGATGGTAAAAATGAAAAAAGTACTCATTGACTGAGCATTTCCATAGCCTTGTCATGGCATGATGAATCCTGATACTGATATTTTACAACAGCTTGCAGACAAGTTTTTTATTCCCTCCAATCATTCAACCTTTCCTCAAAATTATTTCTAATACTCAAAAGTTGATAAACAAACCAACCATTCTTCCAAAACATTTCGTATTGCCTCCAACTTTATCACCTACATCACCTTTATCTCGCATGGAAGATGTATCCCTGCTCCCCGGCATTACTTTGCACCTCTCGGTGCAAATGCTAGTATTACTTGATTTTCCATGCTTATGTGGAACATGGTTGAGAGAAGGAACTATAACAACAATGGATTTGCATGAAAGATTTATAATTTTTTCAATCGTGAAAGTTGTGATTCGTTAATAAGTTTCTTCATTATTTTATAAATCATTACATGTCAAACCGACTTTACTCCTTGACTGGCATTGCATTCAACGTTGTGCACAAGTATGATTTAAATGTATCAATCAAAAGTATGATTTTATCTATATTTGATAATGCAAGTTGAATACATCATACAATACATAGGAGTGTTATGGCTATGAAGTTCAATATGAAATAATCTATTGATTGCTACTATTACTATTATATAAGGGGTGCTCCTCCAATGGCCATTTATTAGCTATGTGAAGAAGGCTTTTTCGAATTTGTATTTACTATAAGATTATGTATAGCTGAGTTGCAGACAACTAAGTAGAATTTGGTAGGAATTTTGGAGTATGTGTAATTCATAATGATCTTGTCTTCTCTTCATTGATGAATTTTCAATGTGTAAGTTTTGACCTAAGCCATTGCATTATCAATGTGTCAAGGCTCAAAACTGGACCTATATGTCAACTACTTATGATCTTTCCTAGGAACATGAATCCTAATTTTTGTAGGTTTAGAATTTATCACAAGTCTTCTCTATTGTGGTCGAATTTGTGGAGGTTATCTCAAAATTTATTTAAGGTACCATGGATCTAAATTTCTTATGAACTTTCAACACTATAACAAACTTTGGTGCAAATTGTTGATCAATTCTCACTTGGTTAGGGTTATAGATGTTAATGAAAATTTTGTGTGCATGCATGAGAGTTGGGTGAAAATGCACAATGTTGTGTAGCATTAGTGTGATAAATATGGGATAGTGCAAAGCATAGTTTTGAATATTAGTCTAAGTTGACTCGTACCTAATCAACTCAGTCAAGTTGATTGTTGGTTGAACAGTTAATTGTTGGTTCAATGGACAGAAGATCTTGCAGGCCCAAATACCAAAGGGAAAAATGGAGCCCATCATGGGGTTCTCTTTGTAATTCTCCACCACTGCTACCTTCCATGCTTCCTCAAACTCCTCTCCAACCTCAATATCACTGCTAGTAGTAGCATGAGCAACAACACTACACTTAGCAGAACTAGAAGAACACGTTTTCAAAACTGCACAAGAACTACTTCCCTCACGAGTCACCGTGTGATATACTTGGTCTCGGTAGTTCGCTACCTTCAACTCCTGGTTCAACTACCATATCTTCAGTGGAACCAACACCTCGAACTCCACTAGACAATGATTCACCATTTTGTACTAGTGATTCGCTATTTGTACTGGTGATTCGCCATGATTTTACAAGATAATATAATCTCGTGAGAGATTCGCCAAAAAAATTATATATACATATTATATTATTAATAAAATCGCCTTCCATTTTTCCTATGTATCATGGGGATTCACCCAATTATTATACATGTAAATTTAGGGGGGTTCTTAAATCTCATGCAAAACAAATCTACCAATTGATAGCTTTACTCACCCTTTCATCTACCTCTTCCACTGGTCTCCACTGAACTGATCATGCACTGTAGTGAACTGAAGTGTTCTTGAGTTGACTAATGAGTTAATATTTAGTAAATTAAATATTATTTAATTTACTCCACTCATATCTAGTTGATTAGTTGGTTAACTAATCCCAACTAGTTCAACTAAAACAAACAGAACACAACTCCACTACTTGTCCCGTTAACTCCTCCAAAACTCCTGCCACTGAAGTCTAACTGAAGCCAACCATGCAAGATGCCATCAAACCCTAGGAACCACGTGATTCCTTGTGTCATTTGCATGAGTCACCTCCATGACTCAAACTGAAGTGCGCCAAGAGAGTAAACTGTTGTTTATAGTCAAAATATTATTAAGGGTAAATAATATTTGACTTCCATATTTTTAGGAGATCAGTCTAAAAATAGCCTGGGTCCTAAAAAATTAGGGTCTCATCTATTTTTACCGACATGTCGCATACTCCAAGAATCTCCAAGTAGAATTCCCAAATTATGCTCCGTATGTCTAAAAATAGACATAGTCTAAAAATAGACTTTGCGCTAGAATTTGCCTGCGGGCCCACTTAGTGAAGGCGACTTCATTTCACTAAGCTCCATCATCTTGCTGCATTCTCAACACTCTTCTTGCCATTCCTCAAATTGATGTTTTCATTAGTTTTTCATTCATTTAGTGCATTTGTTCTTATATGTTGAAAAATACAAAAACAAGGTCTTTTGCATTTTGATTGGCTTAGTGAAAATTGAAAACTCTTTCGCATTATTAGTGTCATATAACTCTAGAAAGGAGTTTTCTAGTTTCATTAGCTTGCATTAGAAATAGTAGTGGATGTTTTTGTGCTCATTTTGTTGTCATTTGAAAAGCTTTCAACTCTCCTGTAGATAGCTCTTCATTGAAAAAAGTGATATTTTGTGGCATGTAGTTTGCATTTAGAGGTTTTATGAGATCCAACATTTGATAGGGCCTGAAATTGAAACGTAAATTGAAGATCAACTTTAAAATTTACTGAATTAACCTAAGGCAACATTGAAACATTAACGAAATATCTAGTAATCTAAGGTAGAGATGTGTTCCGACGTCTTTAAGCCTAGCAATTGTCGCTCACCATCTGACTACAAACAGCGCTAGTACGGACTTGTGCTCCCTGTACCATCGCTTATATAGTGGGAGACCCCATTAGGTTGCAATACTTTATCTGTAGGAAGCCGAGTCTGCTGCCTTTTACCCATGATACACTGGACACAACATTCGGGGAGATTACCTGCACGTACGTCAAGTCCTTGTTTGATTTCTTTTTCATTTTTACCAAGGTGTATATGGAAGTTCATGGATATCTGGTGCAGCCATCTACCTAGATTACCAGAGCAGTCATTTTGATCTTTAGTGACTCCTTAAATTTGAAAAGATCATCGAGCTCTTGTCCTTTCAAGCTCGTGTCCAACCTAAAAGTGATAGAATAACCTTTTTCTTGTTTCTCGACTCTTAAAATATGAAACAGCAGAGTCTGGTTTTAGTGTCTAAAAAAAATAATCGCCCACTAAATATTCCTGGTTATAATTTTTTTCCTTAGTGTTTTGTTTCAAGGTTGTTTCCGATGGAAACTTTTCCATAGTTTTCCAATCAAGGAGTCCCCTCTGGAGGGACTCCTAGTCCTTTTATTTCTTTAGGAAATATTGGTGCTCCTTATATGGCCACGTTATCCCTCCCTGGGTTAATTGTTGGGTTTCCTGTTTGGTTTTTTTCAACCTCTATGGTCTTGAGTGTTCCGGCTGCCGTACCATCCACTCCTCCACCTGAGCAACGCCATGTTGCTTCGAAGGTGGACCTCTCCCCTTCTTCGCCTGTTTCTTTGTCTTCATCTTCTACTTCGCCTGGTGAAAGTTTGAATACTAGTACCAAGGTGGCTAAGAAGAATAAGAAGAAGACTAAGAATAAGAAGTTAGATAAGTGAGAGGCTAATTCTGCAGCCATTGCTTCCAAAACACCCGCTCTTGATGAACCATCCAACCTTCCACAGAAAGTTAAGTTCCCTTGCATTTTGTGCCAGGAAAACCATCTACTTCAAGATTTCCCTGGCATTCCCAAGGTGCTCAAAGTATGGTCCAACGGTCATCCGTCATTGCCTTTGGCTTCCGAGAGTCAGGTTGGGGGCACGTCTTCAGCTAGTGCTGGTAAAGCTCCTAAGAAGTAGGGTAAGCTTGAAAATACCTGTAATTTGTGTGTAGGGCACCATGCCATTCACCTTTGTCCATATATGAATGAAGCCAAGAGAGTTTTGGACAACTCGACTATTTCTGCACCTTGCCTTTCGGCTAGTTACAAATAGCTTTCTTTGAGTCCTTCACTAGTTGATTCAACGATCAGTCAAGAGTCATCCTCGCTTGATCCCGCTCCCCCAGAAATTCGCCATCATGAATCCATCCCTAACCAACCATTGGTAGTGGGATCGGTTCAGCTAGCCCCGTTTGCGGTGCACCAATTCTTTTCCATTGAGATTGGATCTCACATCCCTCGTGTTCTTCTTGTTTCTTCAGATTCCTCGAACTTGGAGAAATATTCTCCTGTCCCTGTACCTTTGGAAGCTACTCCTTCGCCTCCCATGATGGAGGTCCTGGAGGATACTCCTTCTGCCTCCATGATGGAGGTGGCAAAGGATGCTCCTTCTTCTCCTGTAACACCAGGGGAATACCATCTCGGTTCGATGGTAGCCCCTCTAAGTAGTTTGGTCGCTTCCTTCGATTGGGGTAAATTAACAGGTTATCGCCTTCCTTCTTATGTGCCCTTTGAGATCACAGTACAGGCCTCCCATTTGGTCGTACCCAGCACCCTTATAGATGAAGGCGTGCCTGTTAATATTTTATCCTCGACTACTTGGGAAGCTTTCGGTTCACCGCTGCTTGTGCCTGTTACACAGAATCTGTTGGCATTTAATAGAAGAACTAGTCAATTGTTAGGGATCCTTCTGAAGTTGCCTGTTACTTTGGGAGGGAAAAATATCCATATGGACGTGATGGTTGTCCCTAGCCCCTTGGAATTTAATTTACTCTTGGGTTGTGATTATACTTATGTCATGGGAGTGCTTGTCTCCTCCCTCTTTCGTGTGATGTGTTTTTCGCACCAAGGTCGGATCGTGACCATCGATCAGCTTGCATTATTTGGTCCAAATATGGAAGCTAGTCCACCATCATCCCTGCCAGATCTTTATCCACTGGTTGTGTCATCCCCGCTGCATGTCAATTATGTGGCTACCTGTCCTGTGCCTGTATTAAGTGATAGTGCCATTGTACATCGTGTGTTGGGAGCATTAGGTCCAGAATTCCAAGATGTTTTCCTTCCATCAGATGGGAAACCCTTGGAAGCTATGACTCCTTATTCATTATGACGAGGTATGTAAGAGCATGGTTCATCTGCTTGTATCAAGATCCTTAAACCATGAAACAAGGTCTATTGGAGCATGGTTCATCTGCTTGTGTCAAGCACCCTAAAAATGAAACAAGGTCATTCTGAGGACGATTCGTTTCCTACGTCAACCTCATTAAAAAATGAATTTGGATCTGAGGATAGTTCTTTTAATGTGTCAACCTCGTTAAAACAATGAAACACTTTCCTTTTCAATTCGAGTCTTTGATAATATCTCGTAAAACCCCAGTCGAGTCTTTCTCTTGATCTCGTAACTTGAGCCTTCACTCCATCTGCCTTTCATATGGATTGAAGCTTGGGGGGCATGTACCTCGAATTGAGTCACCATGCTAGGGGCATGCTTACCTTTTTTTTTTCAAGCATAGTTTGTTTCTGTTTCAAGCTTGTGTAAAAATCAAACCGGTTTCAAGCATAGTTTATCTTTATTTCAAGCTTGTTTAAAAATGAAACCAACTTCAAGAAAAGTTTTCTGATTTCAAGCTTGTGTAAAAATCAAACCATTCCCATTTTACCTCTCATGATTGCCATTTTATCAACCTGTTTTTCCAAATAAGCCTAGGTTCTCTCATTCCATCATCCCCATCTGCTCGGCCGATCATACACCTTCACTTTATTGTTTCACCCATTCCTGAGGAACCACTGTGCTGAGTGGTCTTGTTAGCCAGCCTCTTGACCTTTATCTTGTTCTAAGTAGTTCCACCATCACTGGAACTAGTTGCTTCCCTTTATACCACTCGTTCCTCCAGGAGGAGTCACCTTTCATCTCTTTTCTGACTCTCTAAAATTGAAAAGATCGCCAAGTCTCTTGTCGTTTTGAGCTCGTTAAAATTGGTTGCGAAACAACATCTACCCAGTATACGTTTACCCCTTTTTCTGGCTGGGATGGATTATTTATGAAAAAGGAATACCCTAGCCTATCACGACTAGGAGGTTCTCTTAGACATAGTTTTCTACCTTTTCAGATCTGTGGGAATATCTACGAAAAGGGACTACTAGAGTTTTCTTTTCTGCCTTATTTTCAAACTCTCTAAACATGAAAAAATGTTGAGTTCTTCCTTTGTCAGACTCTTTAAAACTGATGACATCGAACTCCGTCGTAATGACGTTACTCGAGTTCCTCCTTCCTAGGGCTCGTTAAATGTACTAGGTTGGATTTTTCTGAAGGAAAAACTTATATCACAAGCATATGCTATCCCCTTCAAGCTTGTTTTCAAAAATAATTGGGGTCCTCGCCAGAAATGGTGGGGGAAAATGGAACCAGTATTATAGTTGTTTCGATAGTATGTCGCTCTTGAACATGGCACTTGTCTGCATTCATGTCGGGTTGGGGACATCTCATCTCGTTATCTGCTTGCCTTTGTGGGTTTGGGTAATCTCTTTTGACTGCTCATCTGCTCTTTGCCATGTCACCATGACCTCAGATCCTTTGATGTCAAATACTGCCAAATCCAATGTTGTGTCACTGATATGTTCAAGAGAAGTTGGCCTCTGCAGTTTTCAACCTCCCTCTGATTCTCTGTTGATATTGATTCACAAACATTATGTCCCTCTATTTCATGTCGATGATGTGGGAAACATTATGGCCCACCTTTGATCAAGGTCACTGTTTGGTCTCAATCTAGTCTCCTAAACTGAGCTCATTTAATTGTCAACCAGGATTTGTAAACTGTTGAAGTGAAGTGTACTGTATGTACCTAGGTGTTTGTTTCCTAATGCGTTGTGTGTAGTTTTTTGTGATGTTTTTGGTCTTTTGTGGTGATTTATGATGTTTTTGGTATTTTGGTGATTTATGATGTTTTTGGTCTTTTGGTGGTTTTATGTTCACAAGGAAAATGCCTAGAAAGTTGATGGAAATGAGCTGATGATTAAAAACAGAGTTAAACCTAATTGATGGATAACAAATGGAAAATGCAATTGGAAACACTGAAGCTGAATCTAAACTATGACTAAATAAAATCAAAGCTTGATAATGACTTTCAAACAAATGATTCAAAACACAAACTAAACTTGAGAAATGATCGCTAAGTATGCAAATCCTCTAACTAAACAGTTAAATAACTAATCTTACAATGATGCAACATTTTTGTCCTTAATTAGAGATTTGAAACAGATTTGGAGGAAAAACATTGATACCATCCTAAGATCTTCTATTCTAGGACTAATGCCTAGTTCTATTCTGCAATTTGATTGAATGTCACAAAACCTTTACTCAAGAGTTATTGATTTCTTTTTCAAAGTAGTCTTTTGAGGGAGAGCTCTGTTTATGAAATGATGAGGAAATTGCAGAAGTACTTCAGGCCTTAAAATGATGTTGTCTTCTGTTCATATGGTTATAGATCAATTATGGATTTTAGAAAAAGAAGAGGTTTGTGAATAATGAAGGTTGTTTTGTTAATCCTAACAACTGAAATAATCTAATGTGCAGTGAATAACAATTGAATGTGGAGTGCAAATGAAATGAGTTGAACTACAACCAAAACTAAGGTGTCACTAACCTAAAACAGTGTTAAACTACAAGTCATTATCAAACCCAAAATAAAATAACTGAATCATGAATTAAGTGCAATGAAACTCCGGAGCATCCTAACTATGATATCATGCATTATTCTATGAAATTACACAATCTGTTTGTCCATCATTATTGATATTTTGGAATTATTCCTTCTTTTGGAAGAGCTAGAACAATTCTGACTGTGTAATTGAGTGAAAATGCAAACATAAAGGACTGAAAGCAAATGAAAAACTAAGATATCATATCCATATCCTACTCGTCATTATGATGTCCTGGGCAAGCGTTTAAGAGCAAGAACAGAGATGATACTTAGTACAAACACACAACTAAATCATTCATTATCACGGTCATGTCTTGAACTTCTTAAGAATTTCTTGGAAGAGTTTCTTCTTGTGGAAGAGTGATTGGAACAAGTGTAACTGTGATGATGAACAACAAAAACTACAACTAAGTCCTACGGTACTATAGCCATTTCCCATTCATCATTATAATCTGTTGGAAGAGCTTCTTCTTGTGGAAGAATTAGAATGAGTACAACTACAGTAGCTAATTAAAAACAACTATGAATTCAACTTCTAATCCTACAATACTATAGTCATTTCCCATTCATCATTATAGTCTTTTGGAAGAGCTTCTTCTTGTGGAAGAGTTAGAATGAGTACAACTACAGTAGCTAATTAAAAACAACTATGAATTCAAATTCAAAACGTAAAGGCAGCTAGAAGACTTATCTAATTTACGCAAAATAAATCCGTGCAAGAGGCAGGGGCCCTCTACCACCTGACGGAATTCAACTCCAAATTAAATCAACGCCTTCACAACAACACTGTCTACTTCATTAAAGATGAAATAACTTGAACATAACACTCTGCGTCTTCGGAAATGTAGCACAGAGTCTAAACAGAATCTAGCATAAAATCTAACATAACTCTCGGTTTCCCAAGTGTTTATAAAGAAAATGCACATAACAAGACTTGCAACAATTCAGGAACACTGTATTTCCTTATCGGAATCACATTAGGACTCTTGAAGTGGCTGTGTGAAGAGGAAAAAGACATCTGGACTGAGACAGTCCTAATAGAAGTCTGCTTCCCTAAATGTGTTCCCACGTTCCAAAACCGTACCCATAATTTGTTTCTTCCTCCATGATGAGCAACAAACCATGTAGACATGACGTGGATTATGCCCATATGCGGTTTTCCTTGAGAGGCCACCTGGAACATACTAAAATGTGAAGGCAGCTGCAGAATCGCCGGTTAGCTACGGAATGTCTGCATTCTGCAGCTAGTTCCGGTCAAAATGCTTTATAATGGCAAAAATCACAAAACTTAGCAAGTCAGTCATGTAAATCATTCTAGAAGTAATTTTAACTATATTCATTTATCAATTGGGTCTAGGATAGCAATGGACAAGGGAAAATGAGGTAAAATGAGGTGAAAGAAAGCACAATTTTGAGGCTCAACATACCCCCACTGCTATCTCTTTGCATGTCCTCATGCAAATTATTCTATGAACTCAGAGGCTTCTGCAAGGACATCTAATCCTCTTCTTCTCCTTTGTCTGGAAGCTAGAGATCTTCTGGGTTTTCTGATAACAAGTTTGAACCTTAGGTTGGTGAGTGCCCTGATTAACTTTTTGTTCCTTGTCTTCAACTTCTCATTGGTCTTCTCCACTTTGTCTATATGCAGGGATAAGGTTGAGTTCATATCAATTTTGAGCTTGACTTGATCCTTGAGAATTTCATTCTCATTTTTGATGTGTCTGTTCAGTAATTCCAACTCATACCTATCCCTTCTTAATATATCTATTTCAGACAGTGGAGGACTAGGGGTTCTCTCTCTGCTTTCTGAAGCTCTCCTCTCCAAAGTTTCCACATAGTCATAAATTTCCTGTTGAGCAGGGTCAATTTCAGGGGTTCCTTCATAAAAATCCTCTTCAACATCCTCTTCAATGGATGTTTCTTCATCTTCTATATTGATTACCCTTGTTTGTTTGATTAGTGTTTTCTTCAGTTTCCCCTTTAGTCTGTGGCTTCTTCTAGGCTGAGAAGATCCCTCTCCTTTCTCCATGGCAGATTTCTTGATTACCTTTTCTTCCTTAAGCTGTCTCTTGATTTGAGTCAACTTTTCTAAAATGATTTCCTCACTGCTCTCTTGGACTGTTTTGTCAATTTCAACTTTTGAAGCCCTCCATTTTCTACTTCTTCTTGTAGGCTGTGGTTCAGGTGATGGTTCTTTTGCTTCTTCAAAATGATTTCTTATTAAGAAATCGCCCCATGTATCATTTGTTTTAGCTAGATGATGTTCAATCAGAATTTTGACCAAACCATGATGATATAGGGTTGTCTCTAAAAATTGAACCCTTCTTTGAACACAGGAAGCCATCTTCTTCAGACTTTGAAGCAAGAAATATGGTAGGTTTAAGTCTTCCCCCAGAAAATGCATCATTAGTCTAATGTGGTAGACATAAAATGTCCCATATCTACCCTCACATGTAATAAATTTTTGTAGAAGAAGTAGTATGTTTCTCCATTTATTTTTCAATGCAGAACTGGGAATTCCTTTCTTAAATACAGTAACATCCATACCTTATGTTTTTAAAATTTGTTTCCAGGAGTCATTGTGGAATTCTCTATTTTTGAACCATCTCTCTCCAGTTCTGAGCAACCCTGTAGCCTCTGCAATGAAAAATTCAGTGACAGTAAATTTGACATCTCCCACTTCAACTTCGGTTCCTTGAAATGATCTTGCAAATGTTTTAGTGACTTCCTTGTGGAAGCCATTAAATTTCTCCAAAAATTGAAGCCATCCTATTTGTTGTAACATTTCTTTGCATTGAGGATAGCCTTCTAAATATTTTGAACCCACTGGTTCAGTCCTTACAATGAAACCCATGATTGCTTCTTCAATGTTCCAAATTAACACTCTTCTACCCACAAAAATAATAGCTTTCACCTTCGAATTGAAATGGCTTCAAGCTCTTAATGAAAATGGCTTTAAACTTCAGAATGACATACCTCTAATTGACAGTGACAAATGTCTTCAAATTTCGGGATGATATACTTCTGATTGATAATGACAATAGCTTCAAAACTTCGGACTGATATGCCTCTGTTGACAATTGAAAGCAGTTTCAAATTTCGAGCTGATATGTCTCTGATAGATAGTGGCTAATGGCTTCAAATTCTACACTGCAATAACTCTGGCTCTTGGTAGCAAATGGTTTCGAATTCAAAACTGCAACACCTCTTTCTCCTAGTGACAAAAGACTTCAAACTCCACACTGCTACACTTCTGTGTTTATAGTGAAAATGCTCAAACTCTGCCCACAGTGATATTTTGTCTGCCCACGGAATCAAATGGCTTCAAATTCTCACGCTGCTATACCTCTGAATTTACCCTTTTGCTCTGCTCTGAGTTTACAATGCTCAATGCTATTCAAACTGATATCCTTTGGCTCTGCTCTCGGTGATAATAATATCTCTGTCTACGGAATGAAATGCCGGCTACAGAATGGAGTGATGGCAGTGGTCACGGAATGAAGTAGTGGAGTGAGGTGGAGGGAATGAATTAATGATTGAAGAGATGGCGGAGATTTTTATGACGGCAGAGGGAATCATCATTGAATGATTTGGTTAAGAGACATGAAGATTTCAAATACCTCGACAATTTTAACCGCTCAAATGATGTCGGATATGGAATTTGAATTGAGAGGTTTTAATCCAAAGTCTGTGGAGGGTTTATTGGTCTTGATCAATAAAAATAATTAAAACAACCTTTTCGAACAATCCATAACTAAAACTATGCTAAACTTTAATGAAATGCCATTATAATTTAAACTTGTTACCTCTGCTTTCATTTTGATTTTTGTAGTCTTTGTCTTCTTGTTCCCCTTTGGAAGAGTCTTCATTATCCTTCTTTGATGCTTTTGATTCATGGATACACTGGGTCACTTTGTTGCAATTATAATGTCTGTTGATTGATGCCTTCAGGGTTTGTAGCTGCAGAAAGACTGTCTGGTTGCAGAAAGGCTGATCAGCTGCAGAATGTCTACTGAGCTGCAGAATGTTCCTGTAGAGCATTTTAATCATGAAAATGGAGTGTTTTTGGAATATGGGTGAAATGTTATATGTTATGAATGAAGATGGATGATGGATTATGATATGTATGAAGTGGATGATGAAATGGAATGGATTCAGTTTATGAAATGGAGTGAAAGAACATAAGAATTGTACTGCAATTCATGACATGTTTTATTCACTTACAGCAAGACATCAAATTTTGAATTTTGACATGAAAATGAGATGGATGGAGGATGGAATGTGATGAATGAAATGTGGAATGGAGTGAAATATGAATGATGGATAAGATGGAGTATGGATGGATAAATGAATGGAGTGAAATGAAATGAGATGAATCATAAGCACTATGGATCTGAACTTATGATTTTTGTAACAGCTGCTAGTACAAACAAAAATGGGAAAAGTTAGAGTGTCAGAGAGACTCTGATTTTCACCCTATCTTTTTTGTATAAACATGCCAATCAATGATTGGTTTTCATGTTTATACCTTTATTTTTTATTTATTTATTTATTTATTTTTACTTTTTTTTTTTAATTATTTTTTTTTTAAAGAAATGCTTCAGAAAATTTAATCAAGTTGATGAAGAAGAGAGATTCTTCTTCATTAACTTCACATCATTGATTTCTTGGAACTTCTTCACAAACTCTTCTCTTGAGAGTGGCTTGTGGTATAGCTTCAGTCTATGACCATTCACAAGAAAAGTGACCTCTTCTTCATCTATAGTTCTGATTTTTACTGCCCCATTATCAAAAATTTGAACAATTTCATATGGCCCAAGCCAATGTGTCTGAAATTTCCCTCGAAAATCCTTGAATTTTGAATCAAACAAGAGAGCCCAGTCTCCCTCTTTGAATTTCTTCTCCTTGATGTACTTGTCATGCCATCTAGCCCTTTGTTGTTGGACTAGACTTGTTTTCTGAACTGCATCTTGTCTGATCTCATCCAATTCATTAATTTGCTCTAGTCTATGCTTTTGTGCCTCCGTTAGATCAAGTCCTAGCTGAACTGCCATCTTGAAGGTTTGAATTTGGAACTCTATGGGAAACAAAACTTTCTTTCCATAAACAAGCTCATAAGGAGTATGGCCTGTTGTGTTTCTCCATGTAGTTTTATAGGCTCACAAGGCTTCAGGAAGCCTATCTACCCAATCTCTTCTATGTAAATGAACAGTCTTTGTTAGGATTCCTTCAATGACCTTATTAGTGGATTCCACTTGACCATTTGCTTGTGGATGATAAGGAGTAGATGTTCTATGTCTGATTTTGTACTTCTCCATCATTTGCTCCACTAGCTTTGATGTAAATTGAGCTCCTTGATTTGTAACAATTTCCCTTGGGACACCAAAACGAGTAAAAATATCCTCAAAAAGAAAATTAACTACAGATGATTCATTAGCAACAAGTAATGGTTTAGCTTCTACCCATTTAGTAACATAATCAGTGAAAACTAATATGTATTTCTTTTGTCTTGATGGAGGACTAATAGGCCCTACAAAATCCAAAGCCCATTTTTCAAAAGGTTCAATGTGTACCTGAGGTTGTAATGGCATCTCACCTGAAGGAGAAGGTTTCCCTACCCTTTGGCAACTGTCACACTTTTTGACATACTCCTTAGCATCTTTAAACAAGGATGGCCAATAATATCCTAGATTAAGGATCTTATAGGCTGTCCTCTTATCTGCAAAGTGTCCGCCACAAGGTTCATCATGACATGCCTTGAGAATCTCAGGCATCTCATCTTCACGAACACACCTTCTAATGATCAAATATGGACCTGTCTTGTACAACTCATTAGCGACCCATGAATATCTTGCACTATCATTAATGATTTTTCTTTTATCCCTTGCATTCATAATTGAAGGAAATTTTCCTGAAACTAAATAATTGGCAATATCAGCAAACCATGGAGTTTGAGTAGAGATTGCAAAAAGATATTCATCGGGAAATTGATCTTCAATCGGAGTGTCATCTTTGATATTTTGGATTCTAGACAGGAAATCAGCCACAGTGTTTTGTTTTCCAGGCCTATCTAGAATAGTAATGTTGAATTCTTGCAATAGTAACAACCATCTTATAACTCTGCCATTAGTGATTGATTTGTTCATTAAATATCTAATTGCAGAATGATCAGTGTGAACAAAAGTTTCATAGCCTGTTATATAGTGTCTAAATTTGTTTATGGCATGAACAACAGCTAAAAACTCTTTTTCAGTTACAGTATAGTTTAACTCTGCAGGAGTCAAATTTTTACTGATATAATAGATGGCATAGGGAATTAAATCTTTCTGTCCCAATACTGCTCCCAGAGCTGTATCAGAAGCATCTTTCGAGATATGAAAAGGTAACTTCCAGTTAGGTCCCCTTAATATAGGTGCTTCAGAAATTTTGGTTTTCAGGGTTTCAAAAGCTAACTGGCAATCAGAAGTCCACTTAAATTCACAATCTTTGGTGAGTAATTTGAAGAGCGGAGATGCTATTTTGGTGAAGTTTTCTATAAATCTCTGATAATACCCTATAAATCCTAGAAAACTTCTAACATCTCTTTGACAACTTGGAATGGATAGGTTAGAAATGACTTCAACTTTTGCCTCATCAACTCTAATCCCATCCCCTGAAATGTGGTGCCCTAAAACAATACCTTCAGTAAACATCATAAAACATTTTTCATGACTAAGTGAAAGGTTTGCTTCTTGTCATCTTTTTAAGACTTTTTCTAAGTTTTCTAAAGCCTCTTCAAATGTATCCCCATAAACTGTGAAATCATCCATGTACACCTCTACACAGTCATGTATTAGATCTGAAAAAATTCCTAATACTGCCCTTTGGAATGTTGCAGGTGCATTGCATAATCCAAATGGAAATACTCGGTAGGCATAGGTACCCCACGGAAAAGTAAATGTGGTGTTAGCTTGGTCTTCAAGTGCTACTTGGATTTTATTGTAACCACTAAACCCATCTAGGAATGAAAAGTACTTTTTTCCAGCTAATGTATCTAATACTTGATCTATGAAAGGTAAGGGAAAATGGTCTTTAAGAGTAGCTTTATTCAATTCTCGGTAGTCAACACACACCCTCCATTTTCCATTTTTCTTTGGCACAATTACCAAAGGAGAAACCCACTGACTATCTGAAATAGGATAGATGAAATTAACATTTAACAAGAGTAGCTTTATTCAACTCTCGGTAGTCAACACACACCCTCCATTTTCCATTTTTCTTAGGTACAATTACTAAAGGAGAGACCCACTGACTATCTGAAATAGGATAGATGAAATTAACATTTAATAATTTTTGTAACTCTTCCTTGACAATTTCCCTAAGATTTGGATTCATCCGTCTTTGAGGTTGTCTGATTGGTTTGCAATTTGCCTCTATATAGATGTGATGAGTACAAGTCTTGGGACTTATCCCTTTCATGTCAGTGTATTCCCATGCATATGCGGAAGAATGTCTCTGTAATACTTTGACTAACTCTTCTTGTTGAGATTTTTCTAGGTTTTTGTTTATGTTCAAGGTTTTGCCTGGAAAAATTTCACTTGTAGAGCTGCCAAATTTGTCCATAGAATGAAGAGACATCTGCCTAGATGATAAGAACTCAATATTGGATCCCTCTTGAAATGATTCTTGTTTGTGTTCTGGAGAAGATTCAAAGTTTTCTAGAGTATTCAGAATTTGATTATCTTCACTAATTTCTGAAATTGTGAAGAGTGGTTTCAAATATTCTTCATCCTCTATCCATTGAGTGTCATCTAGTTCTGTAATTGTCCTAGCTGGAGGATATAAAGTGAATTTCTTTGTTGAGCTACCATCAGAAATATACATATCACCAGACCTACAACTAATAAAAGCATCAGCTGTAGCCAACCAAGGTCTTCCTAGTATAACAGGATGGCCTCCTAGATTATTCTTGGGTGTTAGGATCATGAAATCCACAGCGTACTCCCAAGAGTCTAGGGACACTGGAATGTCTTCTATTACCCCATCTGGTCTGATCACAGATCTATCTGCTAATTGTAATAGTGTGGGTGTAAAGAGAAGATTGGGAAGTTTCAGTTTGTCCATGATTTGTCTACTCATGATATTTATTGCTGCTCCTAAGTCAATGAGTGTGTTTTGAATTTCAATTCCGTTGATGTGAATTTTGACAACTGGATTTCCTGGGTCAAGGTACTTTGGAATAGTAATCTTGCCCATCATAATGTCTGCTATTTTTCCTACCAGTTGAATTTTCTTGGTTTCTCTTATTCTTTTTCTTGTTGTTTTCATACTCAACTCCTTTATTGTTTTGGCTAAAATTGGGATTTCCTTGATGGCCTGCAATAATGGAATTTTAATGCAAACATTTCTCAATTCATCTAATAAATCATAATTAGGCACCATTATTTGTTTTTCTACACCTTTATCAATTTGTAGTCTTTCCGGAAAGGGAGGTATAGAAGTAGATGTGGATGGTTGCTCTAATATTGGAGTTGGATTTATTGGATCTTTTTGTTTCAGTTTTTCAATGTTTTGGTCTTGAAAGGATGTATCTTCTTCAAGACTTTTATTAACCTGTAGGGAGTCTTCCTCGGAATTATCTTGTTCTTATATGATCACAGAAGGTTTCCTCTTCTCTAGTATCCTTCCAGACCTAAGTTGAACATCACTAAGGTCTAGAGGAGTAATTAAATAAGTTGGAAATTGTTGTCCTTCTATCATGTATGTATTTTGAGGGTTCTTATTATTGGGGTTTGGTATGGGCTGAGCTGGCAATTGATTGGATTTTTGAGGGAATGGTAATGGAAGTGGTTGATTTTGATGAGGTTGGTTCGGATGATGTTGTTGAAGATTTTGTTGAAAATTTTGTTGAAGATTTTGAGGAAAATTTTGTTGAGGATTTTGAGGATAAAAATGTGGATATGGTGGATAGGATGGTGGATACTGGTAATATGGAGAGTATCTTCCATAGGGACTTTGTGATCCTTGTGCCCAAGCTTGAGATTGATTTTGAAATTGGGGCCAAGGTTGCTGCCAAGAATTCCAAGGTGGAGGTTGATTATACATTTGATCATGGAATCCTTGTGTCTGAGGTCCCTGCCAAGGTCTTCTAGATATAAAGTTAAGAGATTATGTGGAATCTGTAGGAGTTTCTTCCTGAAAAACATCCTTGAGACCAGGAAGATAAGGACAATTCTTGGTCTCATGTTTCTCAGAACAAATAACACAGGTTTCTACAACTTTTACATCTAGAGGACACTCTCTCAAGGCATGTTTCTTCCTACATTTGGGACAAAAGATTGCCAAGGCATCAGATTCAGCCTTTTGCTTGTTTTGTATCTTGAGGGTGTGTATTTGTTCACTAAGACTCCCTAAGATGTCAGATTTAAAATCATCAAGCATGTGTCCTATTTCTGATCTACTTACTGTCCCAGAAGCAGATTTACTTGCCCTTGCAAGAGCAGGATCTCTTGGACCTTTGGCAGTTTTAGATTTCCCTCTTGAAAGGTTAATACATAACTCAGATATTTCAGGTAATGTGAGTTGTGATATATCCCCTTTTCCCATCATGTTAAGGATATCCAACCATTCATCCCTAATTGTTTTCAACAAAAGAGCTTTTAAAGTGTCTTGATCTAGGTTTTCCATTTGTGCCCTTTTATGTTGTATTTAAATCTTTCCAACAAATCTTCTAAGTTTTCATCTTCTTTTTGTAACATCTTGAACACTTCTTCCTTATGATTAACCGGCATACAATAATCCAAGTATCTCTCTAGAAATGCTTGTTTCATGTCTTCCCATGTTCTAATAGAACTACTATTTAAACTCATAAACCACTTCAATGCTGCTCCTTTCAGAGTTGAAGGAAATAATTTCAATTTTTGAGCATCTTGTAGATAGTCATAAGTTCTACACAGCACTTCAAATTCGAATAAGAAAGTTTCAGGATCTTCAGTTTTAAGTCCATAGAAGTTCGGAAGGACAGAAGGTGAAATGTTTTTCATGGTTGTATTGGTTTCTTCATCAAGTATAGGGAACCCAAAAGAGCTTCCTATTCTACCTCTTCCTCCATCTGCACCTCTACCTCCTCTTCCTCCTTCTCCTCTACCTCTACCTCTACCTCCTCCAAATAATGTGTTTTCTCCATTAACAACTCCTCCTCCTCCTTCTTCTGCCATGGTTGACTCTCCTGTGGAAGTAGAAAGGTTTGTGTCCCTGACAGGAGTTTTTAGATCTTCTTCTATGGCAGGTTCAGTGGATGAAGTGGAAGGTTTCTCTAATGGAATAGGTGACCTTAAATCTTCTAGAAGTCCAGGATCAGTAAAGGATGGAAGATGGGTTTGAGTTGAAGGTGTACTAGTTCTAGGTCTAGATGAAACAAGTGGTGTTCTAGAAATCAAACTTCTGCCTCTGCTGCTTATAAATCTTCCCCTTGAATCTCTCTCCCTACGCATAAAATTGTTTTTGGATGTTAAGAAACAAAGGTTACCTAGTTTTCACTTCCCTGGCAACGGCGCCAAAATGTTGGGTCTCAATCTAGTCTCCTAAACTGAGCTCATTTAATTGTCAACCAGGATTTGTAAACTGCTGAAGTGAAGTGTACCATATGTACCTAGGTGCTTGTTTACTAATGCGTTGTGTGTAGTGTTTTGTGATGTTTTTGGTCTTTTGTGATGATTTATGATGTTTTTGGTCTTTTGGTGATTTTTATGTTCACAATGGAAATGCCTAGAAAATTAATGGAAAGGAGTTGGTGGTCAAAAATAGAGTTAAGCCTAATGTATGGAATGGCAAATGCAATTGGAAACACTGAAGCAGAATCTAAACTATGACTAAATAAAAACAAAAGCTTGATAATGACTTTTTAGGCAAATGACACAAACTAAACTTGAGAAATTATCACTAAATATGCAAATCCTCTAACTAAACAGTTAAACACTAATCTTACCATGATGCAACATTTTGTCCTAAGCTCTTCTATTCTATGACTAATTCCTAGTTCTATTCTGCAATTTAATTGAGTGTCACAAAACCTTTACTCAAAGAGTTATTGGTTTCTTTTTAAAAGTAGTTCTTTTGAGGAAGAGCTCTGTTTATGAAATGATGAGGAAATTGCAGAGATACTTCAGGGCTTAGAATAATGTTGTCTTCTGTTCATATGGTTATAGATCAATTAGGGATTTTAGAACAAGAAGAGGTTTGTGAATAATGAAGGCTGTCTTGTTAATCCTAACAACTGAAGTAATTTATTGTGCAATGGATGACAATTTGAATATGAAGTGAAAGTGCAATGAGTTAATCTAAGAATGAACCTAAAATGCCACTAATCTAGAACAATGCTGAACTATAAGTCATCATCAAACTCGAAACAAAGTAATTGAACATGAGTTAAATGCAATGAAACTCCGGAGCATTCTAACTATGCTAACATGCATTATTCTATGAAGTTACACAATCTGTTTGTTCATCATTATTGATATTTTGGAAGAGTTCCTTCTTTTGGAAGAGTTAGAACAATTCTGACTGTGTAATTAGATGCAAATGCAAATATAAAGGACTGAAAGCAAATGAAAAACTAAGATATCATATCCATACCCTACTCGTCATTATGATGTCTTGGGCAAGCGTTTAAGAGCAAGAACAGAGATGATACTTAGTACAACACACAACTAAATCATTCATTATCACGGTCATGTCTTGAACTTCTTAAGAATTTCTTGGAAGAGTTTCTTCTTGTGGAAGAGTGATTAGAACAAGTGTAATTGTGATAGTGAATAGCAAAAACTACAACTAAATCCTACAGTACTATAGCTATTCATCATTCATCATTATAATCTGTTGGAAGAGTGTCTTCTTGTGGAAGAGCTGGAATGAATATAACTACAGTAACTAGTTAAAACAACTATAAATTCAACTCCTAATCCTACAATACTATAGTCATTCAACATTCATCATTATAATCTGTTGGAAGAGTGTCTTCTTGTGGAAGAGTTAGAATGAGTACGACTACAGTAGCTAGTTAAAACAACTACAAATTTAAATGCAAAACGTAAAGGCAGCTAGGAAACTTATCTAATTTACGCAAAATAAATCCGTGCAAGAGGCAGGGGCCCTCTACCACTTGACGACATTCAACTCCAAATTAAATCACGCCTTCAAAATAACTTTGTCTGCTCCATTAAAGATGAAATAGTTTGAACATAACACTCTGCGTCTTCAGGGATGTAACACAGAGTCTAAACAAAATCTAGCATCAAATCTAACATAAAATCTCCAACATAGCTCTCGGTCTCCCAAGAGTTTATAAAGCAAATGCACATAACAATAATTACAACAATTTAGGAACACTGTCTTTCCTTATCGGAATCACGTTAGGACTCTTTGAAGTGGCTGCGTGAAGAGGAAAAGACATATGGACTGAGACAGTCCTAATAGAAGTCTTCCTTCCTAAATGTGTTCCCCACGTTCAAAACCATACCCAGAATTCGTTTCTTCCTCCATTATGAGCAACGAACCATGTAGACATGACGTGGATCATGCCCATATGCGGTTTTTCTCAAGAGGCCACTTGGAACATACTCAAACATGAAGGCAGCTACAGAATCGCCGGTTAGCTACGGAATGTCTGCATTCTGCAGCTAGTTCCGGTCAAAATGCTTTATAATGGCAAAAATCACAAAATTTAACAAGTCAGTCATGTAAATCATTCTAGAAGTAATTTTAACTATATTCATTGATCAATTGGGTCTAAGATAGAAATGGACAAGGGAAAATGAGGTAAAATGAGGTGAAGGAAAGCACAATTTTGAGGCTCAACAAAGCGTTTGCAAGTTTTTTATATAACTTCAAAAAAGGCTTAGTGCATTTCGCAGCCCACGTGACTTAGTGGATTGCAAGTCTTTTGGGTTGTAAGTTATGCGGTTTGTGATGTGCTAAAGAGGAAAAGTATAAAGAAAACTTTATTTTCCTAAGTTTTTGTTTTAAAGCTAAAAATAAATGAAAATAAATTTCCTAATTATTTCTAAAGGGCCCCCATTTATTAAAATAAATGGGGGGGTGTTGTATAGCACAAAAATTGGCGATTCACTTGGGAGAACCAACTATCTCTAACTAACTTTTTGAAATTTCTAAAACTTTTTTGAAATAAAAATAGTTGCAAGAATGAATTTCAAACAAATAATATCTTACTAAGTAATGAAATCTCTCTTGATTACAATTCATAAGAATCGCTCTTTTAAATATATAAGTATGAGAATCTATATCAGTCTTTTCTCAGTTCAGAAAGATAAAGCAGGTGGCTCTCATGGATCAACTTTATAAACATTTACTATTTTATCATAGGTAGAGCCTTTGTTCCAATAAGAAATTTAAGCTTTTGGCAGGGTTACCTTTTACCCAGCAATGATTCATTATCCCATCCAGTGTTTCTTACAATATTCTAACTTTTTTGAAACTTTTATTTTTGTATCATATTTTTATTTTCTTAAAAGCCATTGTCTTGGCTTGGTAACCAAATGACGACAATTCCATTCACTAGTTGTAATCAAACTAATCAAGCTGGCTCTTGATGAGACCCCTTGTCCTCTTGATATAATCTCAAGTCATTACCTTGTTTTGGTAGGCAGTATTGGTAATGTCAGTTCAACTATTTCCTTACGAACATGGTAAACAAGCTCGTGATGAGACTTATTATCTTTTAAGTTTTTCTAGTATAATCTTTTTTGAATTTATTTCAAAAAATTAATAAGTTTTTCCAGATGGGGTGAATCATTGGTCCTTTTGAGGATTCTAGATGATAATGTTGAGTTTTAGATTGTTTTTCTGTAAAATAGTCTTTACTATGTTAAGGATTTTTTTCTTGTCTGGTGATAGAATAATCATGCTATATAAGGATGAGAGCTCATCAGAGAATAAATAACTTCAGTGAAATTGCATCTTTCAGTAAAAATAAAATCTATTTGTCTTTCAAATCTTTCTATTGTTTCCTTAACACTTCTTATTTCTATAAGCAATAAATAAAAAAGGATCATCTGATATTTTGTTTTGAAAAGCCAAAAATTTATACTAAGAAACTTGTATTTTTCTAAGGAAAAGAAAAAGACACTAGTATACATGGAATAGAAGGGGTTAACTCCTATGAAAAGTATTTTTTCAAATTTTTCCCATTAATAGGTAAAGAATCATTTTTGCCTTATAGATCTTGCAATAAGAATGTCGATGGGTCTATTTCTTCATTTATTTGAAATGGACCTTGCTAGAGTTTTGAAACTTCGTGTGTTTACCTTCTTCCTCATGTGATTTGTCCCATTTCAATACCAAATCACCAATTTGAAATTTTTTTGGAGTAACAGAAGTTGAATCAAATGAGACTTTTATTATCTGTTGATGATGTGCATGAGTGTGTTTAGCTTTTTCTCTTTCTTCTTCTAACTTAAGAATTTGACATTGTCTAATTTGTAAAGAAAAAGAAGGAGATTCATCAATAAATTGTTCTAAGGAAAGAGAGGGAATAACTACCTTGGTAGGAAGTACAACTTCTTTTCCATAGACAAGATTAAATGGAGAAGTGCCAATAGAATATTTTTGAATTATTTGATCTACCCAAAGAGCAAATATTAATGACTTATGCCAATTTTGTTGGTTTTGATCAACAAGTATTTTGATTATTCTAATCAAGTTCTTGTTTGTAGACTCTGCTAAACCATTTCCTTATAGGTCATAATTTACAAAATACTTAAGTTTAAAACCTCTTTTAATTGCAAATTCCATCATAGCAGTTCTTGAGAAGTAAGATGTGTTATCAAACATTGAAGAAGTAGGTAAGCCAAACCTAGTTATGATATATTGGTCGATGAAATCAATGATATTATCAGAGTTGGATACCTTTAATGGAATTTCTTCCACCCATTTATTAAATTAATCTGTAGCTGTGAGAATATATCTATGTTTTTTGGAAGAGTTAGGAACAATTTCACCAATTATATCTAATCCCATTTTTCAAACGGTTTTTCGATATTGACTGGTTGTAATGGGAAGGCTGACTTCCTTTGTCTTCCAAATGTACTTTGACACACTTTTCATTTTCTTGCATATTCATGAGCATCCGTGAAAAGTGTAGGCCAATAGTAAACTGCATGCAGGATTTTTCATGTTGTCGTATTTCTTCCAAAATGTCCTCCAGCTAATCCATCATGGAGTTCCTGCAAGACTTTCTCTGCTTCATATTTTTCTAAGAATATTAGTATTACATAATCAAAATTTCTTCTAAACAATACATCGTTGATTAATTCATATTGCTTGGCCTTTAATCTTAAAGCTCATTTCATTTTGTAACTGAGTTGATTCGGAGCATATCCATTCTTCAAATAGAATATGATATTAGCGTATTGAGATTGTGCATCGTTGAGGCTTACCTATGATATTTGCACATTGTTACCTAAATCTTCTTCTAATGATAGATGGGATGCTCTTGTGAGCATTCTACAAAAACCTTGACCTCTAACAATTTTAGAAGATCTAATTTCTAATCATATTCTTGTAAAACGGTAACCCAGTTAGCCCTTTTCTCTCCTAATTATCTTTTCATTAATAATTGTCTCACTGCAGAGAATGGAACTATGATTTTTGTGTGAGTTTTTAGGAGAAAAGGACTAAAATTATTTATAGCCTTAAAGACAGCAAATGCTTTCTTTTCGACGGATGAATAATTTAGTTCTGCACCTTGAAAATTGGAACTGAAAAATGATATTGGTGCTTCAATTAGTTGTTCATTAAGCTATGTTAACATGGTAACGTATGATGTATCTGATGAAAAAGTGTATAAGTAAAAGGATTAATAAAATTGGGGGTATTTAGGAATGGAGCATTGATAATTTATTTTTTAATCAAATCAAATGCTTCTCTTTCATTATGTCCCCATTTAAAAACTGAATTT